>CAUYON010179613.1:0-11125 GCA_963573935.1 Arctocebus calabarensis
CACCAGCCATGTACACCTGAGCTGGCAGGTTCGAATCCAGCCCGGCCCGCCAAACAACAATGACGGCTGCAACCAAAAAATGGCCAGGCGTTGTGGCGGGCGCCTGTAGTCCCAGCTACTTGGGAGGCAGAGGCAAGAGACTCGCTTGAGCCCAGGAATTGGAGGTTGCTGTGAGTTGTGATGCCACAGCACTCTATCCAGGGTGACAGTTTGAGGCTCTGTCTCAAAAAAAAAAAAAAAAAAGACATTTTAGTTATATTTTAGCCCTCAAAAATGAGCACAAAAGTTGTATACAGTATTGCTTTGAATACTTTGAAGGACGTTGTCAAGTTATTATCTTCACAGAAAATCATTTTAATTAGGACACGTGAGTTTGCCCTCCATTGGGCTGTGGGAAAGTGAAGTGTCTGAGGTCTCAAACCGTAACTGAACATGGGTAGGTGGAAACAGAACACGGTTCTGGCATGTCGCTGTCATTTGTGGAGCCCTCCCATGTTTGTTCACTTCTTTATTTTAAACTACTTCCTAAGGAAAACTAGCGTGTTTTACTCAGAGTCTGTGTCATTGCTTCTCGGTCTTTACACAGAGAAACGGGAGATGGGAGAGGAAATGGATTTCCCATCCTGTAATCCTGTCCCTGTCACCGTGGCTTTGTCATCTTTTCCACATGAGGATCCTATAAGGAAAGGGAAAGTTTCCGTCTCTTCCTGATTCCAGTCTTAAGTGGTCTATCTAAAAATAGCCCGGCTTTTACATCACGTAGTTCCCCTGCCCTCTGTCTCCGCGCGGCCACACACACATCGTTGGTCATACCTTTGAGTCATGTTTGTAAACACGAGAAACCCTTCCTTTTCTTTCCTCACGCAATTGCTCCACAATGTGAACTTTTGCTTTTATTTTGATGTTGAATAACCAGGAATGAGTAATTGTGAACAGTGCCAGACAAGAAACAGCAAGCTGATTAATCCCACTGAAGTGGGGGGAAGAGCTTTTCTGAAATTCCAACTAAGGTGGGGTTTTCAGTGAAACGCAATTATATTTAGCTTCTTGGTGAGGCAAATGCTTTCCTGTGTATTAAATCCGTCATTATCCCAGAGTTTTGAGGCTTTGTAAATGGTGCTGAGAAAGAGTTGATTGACTTAAATTCAGGACATTCCAGAAGCATCAAGAGATGTCAAAGTTCAGTGCCAAGTGTATTTTTCTCTGAACGTAAGATCCTATGTTAAAGTACTTTTTTTCCCTGAATTTAAATTACTGAGGTTTTATACTACCTCATTTAATACTCTCAGCAATCCTATGAGAAGGATAATAGTAGTAGTTTTATTCTACAGTGGTAGAAAATGAGTTGCTGCGGAATAAGGAATGAATGAAAGATAGATTCGATGAGATTGGGAGGCTGTTCTCAGGGATAGAGAACAACCCAGTCCCTGTCAGTCTGTTGTTACCTATTATCTTTACCTTGCCTTTAGGAGAGATTTAACAAACATGGGTAGAACTCTTACTGTGTAAATAATCACTGTTTTTAAACTCCATAAAATATTAGTTTAATTCTAACACCAGTCCTATGAGACAAGTATTATTAATGCCATCATAAATTATTTCATGAATTATTTTACTGCTCTCTTGTTTTATACATGAGGGTATCCAGTATGGAGACCTGGAGTGAAGAAACATGCCCAAGGGCTCGGTGCCTGTAGCTTAGTAGAGTACTAACCACATATACAGGGCTGGTGGGTTGGAACCCAGCCAGCGCCTGCTAAACAAGAATGACAGCTACATTCTAAAAAAATAGCCAGGAATTGTGGCTGTGCCTGTGGTCTCAGCTCCTTCAGAGACTGAGGCAAGAGAATCTCTTAAGCCCAAGAGTATGAGGTTGTTGTGAGCTGTGACATCACAGCACTCTACCAAGGGCGACACAATGACACTCCGTCTCAAAAAAAAACAAAAAAAAAAAGAGAAAGAAACATGCCCAAGGCCACAGAGCTTGCATTTGGACTCAGGCACCTGGCCCCAGAGTCTGTGTTTTTACCTCTACAATATTTTGCTTCTCATTTATCCCACTTTCTCGAAGCTGCGTATAAATGGAAGTAAGGTCCATTCACAGCACCTTTCCATTCAATTTATGTTCTACAGTTTAAATTTAATTTTTAGGAGGCTTACCCACCGAGTTAGTTAACTTTAGTGCACAGACAACCAACCTCCAGTCTCAGCTGAAAACAAACACATATTTCTTGGTCGTGTTCAATGTCAGCAGCTACAGATGAGCTGCCACGGCTCTGTTCTGGGCGTCTCCTCATTGTGGGGGGATGTACTGCATGTAATCCTTTTACCAGCAGGAGCTAATATGTGGTAATAATCATACAGTCTGCCATGCCCATTAACCAAGCTCTTAGTACCTGTGTATGGTCTAATCTTGCCCATCACACATGGAAAAGCAAAATGCTGAGGCTGGAAGTTCAACTTTCTTTCTCATTATCAGAACCCCCCAAAAGCTGATTTATAGTAATTCAAATATTTTTACATTCATAACACAAATAGATTTTTAATAGATATTTTTTAACACTTTTGTGGATATGATACAGGTGAAAATCCAGTAACAGAATGTTCCTTGTTCTATGTCATCAGATTCTCTTTTTGATCCCGAGGGTTAAAAAATATTCACATGGTTATAAGTACTGTGGACCCATAATATTTTCTTCTTCAGGTGTTTTTTAACATAATTTTATTCAATTCCTTTCAGTTTACCAGTAGTCTTTCATTTTATTTTACTTTTTACATATACATGTGTTTATCAGGTTTCCACCTTTTGCCTTCACAAAATTAAAAAGGCTTAAATTTTAACAACAATACAATGTTTAAGTTAAGGACTAGAAACAAAAGCCTTATAAAGAATGAACGAAGATAAATACAATCAGAAAAGAAATCAGACAATTGCTACAACAAAGTAATAAGCAATAATAATAATAGTAATGCAAAAAAAGTAACATTCACATTGTCAAATAAGAGTATGTCTATTATAGAATGTTTTGACTCTGAGGCTCAGTATGGAGTCATCAGGTAACTTATTATTATTCTATCTTATTATTGTCATCAGTAATCTTTGAAATACCTGTTGTGGAGCTGGCACTGTGCCAAAAGTTGACTTTTGTTTGTAAAGTACTTTTACATATTTTTTTTAGATTGATGAGCTTCATGAGAGCAGGGTCATTATTCATCTTAGCAAGGAGCACAGTGCTGGCTCGTAGAAGACACCTAATAAATATGGAGTACTGGTCAGATCGACTGAACAAATGCATCTGTTCCTCTCTCCCACAGGAACTTCTACTTGCAGAAAAGTGGGCTAAAATGAACAAGCTCCCCTTTCCAAAGATTGATCCTAATGTGTTTGATCGGGAAGGACTGAAGGAGTGCTATGTCTTTAAACCCAAGAATCCTGATGTGGAGAAAGATTGCCCAACTATCATCCATTTCGTTCTGGCCAACATCAACTTCAGAAAGTACAAGGCTCCAGGTGTGTTGGGAATATTTACATTCCATTAAATAGGAATTTAGTGGGGGAGCCAGACTGATAGTAAGCAAGTTCATTCTAGGACTGCCGTACTAGCTTTTGCAACATTAAATGCCTCCCTGTTTTGATGAACGGCTGCTGTCCTGAGCCCCCAAGTATGGTCTCTTTCTTTCCACTGAGTTGCTCACAGTCCAGAAAGTGATGAGCCAACAACCAGCTTAGCAGAAATCTCTGGGGCTTCACTCTAAAATCCTGAATTATGTTTGTTGAAGTTGATTTTGAGTCAAATATTTCAAATATCACCCTCGTGAGCCTTTGTTTTAGAAAAAAATCATATAAAAATTTCTGATTCTGGGAATTTTGGTTGACCACAAGTTTAACTTAATCTAACAAGTACAAACATGGCCAGCTGGTAATTTCATGTTGCCATGCTCTATTTCATAGAAAATGAGAATCAAGTTGAAGGCATAGTCATTCCTTTTCACCACATCCAGAGGAGGTTGTCGACTCTGCTGTATCCTGGAAAATATCGATTAAGAAAATGAGGTCTAGGGCAGCGCCTGTGGCTCAGTGGGTAGGGTGCCAGCTTGGTGGGTTCAAACCCAGCCCTGGTCAAACAGCAACAAAAAAATAGCCGGGTGTTGTGGCGGGCGCCTGTAGTCCCAGCTACTCGGGAGGCTGAGGCAAGAGAATCGCCTAAGCCCAGGAGTTGGAGGTTGCTGTGAGCTGTGTGATACCACGGCACTCTACCGAGGGCGATAGAGTAAGACTCTAGCTCTACAAAAAAAAAAAAAAAAGAAAGAAAAAAGAAAAAGAAAATGAGGTCTAGAGAGTCACAGGCGGGATGTTTAAAGCTCTAAAATCTGTCATTTGAGGACCAGAAAATGTAGTTTTCCATTATATGAATGGAAAGACACAAATAATAGAGAAGATGAGTGATGGGTAGGTGAAGAAAACAAGGTTTTTTCTATGTCTTCTCAGGAAGACAGAGAAAGGATCAATAGAGTGGAGGTTATCGTGGGGCATACTTCAGTACAGAAGAAAGAAGAATGGGCTGGCATCTTTGCTCACCAAACAGTGGAGCTCCTCACACGTAGAGAATTTTCCATCATGGTTAATTCTCCATGGCCCAATGAGTAGTTGGCATACGTGGGGGATTTCTGTGGTGTGAAGACAATGACATAATGCTTGGTGTGGATTGCCCCAGCCGCATATTCTGAGAAAAGCATTCAAGTACAGAGAGTTTATTTGGGTGAACTAGAGAACACTCTAGTTTATTAGTAAGGAAGTGGGAAAGTGGTAATGGGAAGGAAGGCAGATAACAAAATGTGTGTTAATAAGTTGGCTGTCGTGATGGGAACAACGGGAACTTTACCCTGCTGGGAAAGTCTAGGAAATGGAATAGAATCTATGCCCCGGATGATCCTTCCCACTCACACACCCAAAGGCAGGAGAACTGCATTTCTATCCTAACTCCTAATAAACTTTGGTTGACCACTGCCTGGGGCAAGTATTATTTACCAGAATTTACTAGCCTGCTGCTTTGGGCAAAGCAGCCTTCTATCATTTCAGGGGAGGGTAGAAAGCCTCCAGGCACAGAGATGTGGATACTGGCAGTTGGAAGTCATCCAGTCAGAACACCCTGAAATAATAAAGTCCAGGGATGCTGCAGATTACAGGGCTCTGTGGGGGCTCCCAATGTTGTCTTTATGGCTATTCGTTTTATTCCGTGAGTTTGGGAGATATTTCGTAGTTTCTGAAATGACACCACTTTGTGATTTTTCCATTATTTAGGCGTTCCAAGAGAAACTGAGGAAGAGAAAGAAATAGCTGACTTTGATATTTTTGATGACCCTGAATCACCGTTTTCAACCTTCAATTTTCAATATCCAAATCAAGCATTCAAGAGGCTGCATGATCTTATGTATTTCAATACCCTGAACAACATTGATGTAAGTATCTCATGACCATTGATGATGTCAAATGATTTTCATGCCACTGAAACTTCTTAATTAAAAATTAAAAATAAGGTTTGTGAGTGATACCACCCAAAATGTGCTGCTTTACTTTTCATGAATCATTTCACTAATCTCCAGAAGAACCCTACAAAGTTCCCAAATAAGGAAACTCATGCTTCCACATTGGCAAAGCCACATTCTTTCCTGTTATTTTATTGAATTTGTAGTTGGTACTTAGCTTCCTTACCAAAGTATTTAATGTATTCACCATATGATAAATTATAAACAGGGAGCAAAAGTGATGAAAGGGAAATGTACGAGTATGAGAGTGAATGTAACCAGAAAAGCAGTCAGTCTGCAGGAATACATGGTATGAATTTTAAAATAAATATATTCATGCTTTTAAATATTTTCTTTTGTGGATCTTAAGAGTGTTGCCAAAGATAACAGCCTCCCCCATCTTTAGCTCTTGAGACATCGAGTATGCTTTGCTTTAGAAACTTTAGAAACAACCATTCTCTTCACTAGCAATCGCTCCTATCACCAGTATACCTGCCATTAAGATTCTGTGTCTATGTAAAGTTTAATTTCTAACTCACCATTTATGAACATTATTGTGGAGTTAAAATCATTGGCTTGTGCTTCCAAATCATAGTGTCTGACAAATGATGATCATTTGGGAAAGCTCAAATTCATTAGCCCACATGGCTTTCGTTCATTAGAAAAAAATAATGAAAGAAAAAGAAAGAAATTACATGGAGAGGAAAAGGCCTTATGCCTGCCTGGCCAGTCTTCTTGGAGACTGATGCATGAACTCAGAGTCTGTGAATGAGTCTTCTGTTTATAGGGGCTCTCCATGAAGTTCGTGAGCTGATAGAACTCCAGCACATCCTGTTTGCTTGTTTGTTTGGTTTGGCCTGAAACTAGTAATGACCAATCGTGCACATGGCAGTTGCACCATAATATCTTTCTTAATCAGTATCGTTAATTTCTGTAAACATGAGACATTTTTCCCAATAAGCTTCAATCCCCAAAAACTCTGTTTTTTTTTCTTTTCAGCCTTCATTTGCAAATATGTGATATTTCTTATAAAAACATACTTATCAAAATTTATATAATAAATCATTTTCTGAATAGATTTATTTTCTTTTCTATGATCTCCTAAGCAGTGGACCTCTGACAGCTACGTGCTGCATTATTTTGGTTCTCAACCTTCCTAATGCCGCGATGTATTTTCATTGTTACAAGGGGGTTGCGACCCACAGGTTTTCACAATCACTACAGCAGCAGCTTTTCCCCTTAAATCAACAGTCATGTTTCAAAACGCCAAAGGATTCTGTTCTCTCTCAAACTCTAAAACTTTTGCAAAGCACTGTCCCCATGATAATGAAAATGCATTTCTGCAGAGCCTTAAATCTGACACGACGCCAGCAATGACCTAAACGACCGTGTGACCAAATTTACCTGAAATAAGAAGAAAGTACTTTCATTTCTGGGCATCTCATTTGTTGCTAGTCATGAACTATTAGCTGTTGATTTAGGGGGAAAACTGCTGCTGTAGTTATTATGAAAATTGAAGGAATATTAAGAGAAAATGAATATTTTAATCTATAACTTTTAGAGAATGAACAGAAATTCTCAAAATAAAGTTAGGTGTGTTTTTATAAAACTCTATAACAGTTTTCTGAAAACTGTTATTAGGGAAGAGAGCTAAGGGTCAATATCACAGTAATTGTTTTTTGTCAATAAGAGCCAATAAACTCAAAACTATATATTCCTTGGAATGAAATGTATCAAATCATTCTCAAATAGAAGAAAATGAGATTGGAGGAATATGTAAATATTTTATTGAACTTAGGAATATATATATACACACACACACACATATATTTTAAACAACCACATTTATTTTGCTGTTCTGGTTTACATGAAACCTGCTAAACTGTTGGCTATGAGGATGAGTATAGTTCTATTTATATAATTTACAAATATTCTGGTCTTACCTTATAGTTCATCAGATGCTAATTCTTCATAAGCCATTCATTAAGCAGTTTGTAATGGCTTCTACTACCATTTCTAGCAGGGCATGTAGAGACAGGGTCATGGGCTGTGCATCCTCTTTAAATCCCAGGTGGACCACTTGTGTGACTTTAAATAACCTACTTAAACTTTCTGAGCCTGTGTTTCCTTATCCCTAAGCCAGGTGTGAAAGAACCTATTCTAATTATAGTAGTGAATATTTAAGTAGAGTGATTCATAAACAGTGCCCTGCAAATAGAGGCTCGCCTATGCATGTCCATAGCCTGTACCCCTGAAAATCCATGGTGATCACACCCAAAGACCCTGGCAATGCCCAGAATTAACACTGTAGACAAGTTTGTACAGGTAATACCAGCTCAGACAGTAAGTAAACATTTTTTGAATGAATGAATATAGGCTTGCTCTAACTTATAGGACCATGGAGACCCCTGAGACTCATGTTCACCTGTGTGTGTGTGGTGTCATGTCCAGGTAAAATTTTCAGCTTTAACTGACATTTTATGAGTGACTCCCTCCTTCTCTACTTTAACTAAGAAAACACATTTTTTTCAGAATCAAAACTTCTGACTAGGCAATGACATACATAATAAAGGGCAGCAAACCTCTGCGCAGGTTAGGACGCTGACGGGTTCATTAGGCTCCATCATCAGCTAAATCTCTCATTCTCCCCAACTGAATAGAGGCAGGTACTGACTCCCATCAGCAACACAGGCACCTGTTTACTGCCGAAGACCATTAGAGTTGCTTGCGGTTAGCGTACGCTGTGAATATAAACTCCTAGAATGTAAATTCACTTATGCGCCAATCCCATAAAAGTTTTCAACCTTGTGGCTGTGACCACCGTGGCTTCCAGCTGCTCCTGCTCTCCCCTTCACATTCTGATCTAGATGTTTGCTCTGAAGAGGCGGCGCTGACTCAGGCAGCTCCGTGCTCCTGCTGCCTGGAAGGTCCTCATGGGCCGACTTTGCTGAAGCTAAATTTCAGTTTATCTTTAGAGAACTTCTGCTCTGTTTCTGCTCACTTCGTGACAGCAGCCTGGGTTTCTCATTGGCATCAGATTTCTGCACTTACTCAATCTTCCCGAATTCCTTTTACTCACTGAACATTGCCTCGATGCTTTTACAATTACGGTAGCATTTCATAGTTTTGTTTTTTTGTTTTTTGTTTTTTTAAGAAACTTGAAGCATAGTGGCTTATATTGGTAGACATGTGGTCTGTGGGAGTCTCAGAGGCTTTGGAGTCAGACCAAATTGGGTATTCAAATTCTTGCTGTGCCGCAGGGGTGTCCAACCTGTAACCCGTGGGCACATGTTGATTTTGTAGGACTTTTTTTGCTTATTTGTGGTGTCAGAGATACAAAAAGTATGCACGGACCTTCCTTTGTGCTCATCTGCTTTCGTTAGTGTTTGTATATTTACTGTGCGTCTCAAAACAGCTCTTATTTTTCCAGTATGTGGCAGAAAAGAAAAAGGTTGGACACCAGTGCATCTGCCGCCTCTCATCTGGGTGACCTTGGACATGTTGCTTACTTAACCTTTCTAAATATATACCTTTGAGGATCGGAATGACAGTTCAGTAAAATCATATAATATAAAGGCTTAGCATGTAATAGACACTCAACAGATTAAAGCAACTAATCAAATAATGACAATAATTACTATTCAGACTCATATTTTTTCTGCTTTTGATTTTAAATTATAAACACTTTTAAAACAGTGACTTGCTTTGTTTGCTTTGGGTCTTCTAGAGATATTGATCCCAATACCTGGCACCTAAAATAAATGAGCAAAAATAATTTTCATGATTCATGTTTAAAATGTCATTGACTTACTGGAGGTACCGAGTGTCAGGGCACCAGGTGCTCTTGGTTGAAGGCAGAGTTTCTGACCATGGGAAATCTGTACACAGTGCATGCCTGGCCATGCAGAGTGGCTACACACTCGACTTGTAAAGCACCACTTTGAATTGGAAGGAATATGCCTTCTGAAATTATTTTGTAGGACCTGGTTGATTCAGCTATCACAGAAAAATATAGTTTCCCAGTGTCACTCATTCAATTTTTTAACTCAGTAGGCCTAGCCTAAGAACCTGTTATATGTCAATTTATTTAGCTTATACCTATGATGCATGAGAATGAGCTTTTAAAATTCTTTCTCAAATAATTCTATAAAGTGTTAAATATTACATGTTAATTAAAACGAGGACGGCTATATATCCAGAAATACTTCATTCTTAATTTAGTGATATTTCATCATCTTGATAACAGTGTTTAGATATTAAGTCAAGGTTTCTTAAATTGTAATTTAGATGTCCAGGCATGGTGGCTCACAGCTGTAATCCTAGCAATCTGGTAAGTTGAGAAGGTTTGATTGATTGAGGTCAGGAGTGCAAAATCCCATCTCTACTAAAAATAGAAAATCTAGAGAGGCATTTTGATGGCTTCCTGTAGTCTCAGCTACTTGGGAAGCTGAGGCAGGAGGATTGCTTGAGTCCAAGAGTTTGAGGTAGCTATGAGCTATGATGCCACAGCATCCTACCCAGGATGAAAGAGTGAGACTCAAAGGCAAAAAGGAAGGTCCATGCATACTTGTTGTATATCTGCCACCACAAATAAGCACAACAAAGTCCTACAAAATCAACATGTGGCCCATGGGTCACAGGTTGGACACCCCTGCAGCACAGCAAGAATTTGAATACCCAATTTGGTCTGACTCCAAAGCCTCTGAGACTCCCACAGACCCCATGTCTACCAATATAAGCCACTATACTTTAAGTTTCTAAAAAAAAAAAAAAAGTCTCAAAAAAAAATTAGAAGCTTATTATATGTTATTGCCTAACATATTAGGCTAAAATTAACCTGCCTTTAATGCTATCTGTACATCTCATTTATTCATATTTATTGAATATCTATTGTGCCGGATTCTGGGAGGTAGACAGTTTGACTTCTCAGCGGGCACCCTGCCTCAGTCCTGAGGTATCCAGGGGAAAGTACATAGACACGCAGTCCCTGGGGGGCTCATCAAAACCTTGGAAGATGAAAAGAGCCTGGAGGCTCCCACACCGCCTGTGCCTTGGAGGGTCAACAGGTGCGAGGGGTTAAGCTCTTTGAATTTTTGATATGTAGTTAGATTAGGAAACCTGGTTTACTTCCCCTGTAGGGATGGCACTAGTTTTTCCCTCAGCCTTTCTAAATCTGCCATCGCCATCGGCTTTTTTCTTTTTAATAATTTTATTGAATCATAATTATGTACATTGGTGCAATCACAGGGCACGATTCATATACATTCAGAAATATTTTGATCGTACTGTTACAGATAGCCTTCCTGGCATTTCCTTGATCACTACATAAAGACATTAATACTCTACCTTTAATAAGCTTCGCCAGTACCCTGCTAAGATGCACCGTAGGTGTGTTCCCACTAATTGCCCTCCCTCTACCCATCCTCCCCCCACCCCTCCCCTCCCTTTCCCCTTTCCCACAAATGGAAAAATATACCATGCTCATGGCTGGGAAGAATCAACATTGTTAAAATGTCCATATTGCCCAAAGCAATATACAATTTTAATGCAATTCCTATTAAAGTTCCATTGTCATATTTTAAAGACCTCGAAAAAATAA
>CAUYON010179614.1:0-54767 GCA_963573935.1 Arctocebus calabarensis
GGGAGAACAGCACAGACCAGCGGCAACCCACGCCCTGTCCACACCCCTCAGGAAAGTGTTCAAGAATCTGGACTCCATGGGGGAGAGACCTCCAAACCTCAGGGTGAGAGTGGAGGGGAATGCCGGGAGTTCCAACTTGCAGGTAGAGAATATATACAGTTTATACAGCTTTATGCCTGGCAGGAGAGTGCCGTGGCACAGGGGAAGGAGGTCCAGTTTTTAGAGGGTCTCTCCCATGGGGTAGAGTGGGAGGACATCTGAACTCTGCTCGCTTGTTTGTATGGAGGTATGGCGTATACTGCGAGCTGTTCTCTTGGGGGAGGGGACTTCCATCTGTTTGGTGATGTGCTCTGTACCTTTTATTTGTATCCTTGGGGTCACAGGTCGCTCCAGCAGGGTTGATGTGCGTTCCTCGACCCCTCTCTTAGCTCAGCTCCAAACCATTGGCTTTCTCGCTAAATTTCTGTCCTTTAACTCTCCTTCTGGATAAGAGCGTCTGCAGAAAGCTGGCTACAGACCGCCATCTTGGCTCCTCCCCCCGAAAGTGTTATGTTTTCTGAGTATATTATTATACCTTATAGCAGAAAACCAAATTAGGTCACTTGTTTTCCTCTATAAAAGAAATGACTAAAAGGAAAATTGGCTTGACATGATCTTAAGGTTTATATTAACAGATAACTTCTTCATTTTATTAAATAGGATAGAATAAAAACGATTCACCATTGTCCTCTAGGACTGTGATCCCCAACCCTCTGGCCTGCAGACCAGCTTGTTAAATATTGGGCTACATAGCAGGAGGTGAGCAGCAGGCTGGCAAGTGTGGCTTCCTCAGTTTTCACAGCTACTCCCCACTGCTTGCATCAACACCTGAGCTTGACCTCCTGTCAGATCAGCCAAGGCATTAGATTCTCACCCTCCAGTAAAACGCACGCATGATGGATCTAGGTTACATGCTTCTCAGTCAGAATCTAATACCCAATGATCTGAGATGGAGCAGTGGCAGTGATGCTAGCAGTGTGGAGTGGCTGCAAATACAGGATGGGACTGTCTAGTAACAGGGAAACAACCTCAGGGCTCCCACTGTTTCTGCATTATGGTGAGTTATATAATTATTTCATTATATATTATAATAATAACAGAAATAAAGTACACAGTAAATGTAATGCTATTGAATCAATTCGATCCCCCCACCAGTCCATGGAAAAATTGTCTTCCGTGAAACCAGTTCCTATGAAAAAGTTGGGAACTGCTGCTCTAGGACATAAATTTTTTCAGGTATTGAAGGTTAAAACAAAAAAGCAAACACTTATGTGGTGATATTTTAGTGTCTTGAAATAGATTTCTCAGCCAGCAAAATTAGGGCTATGTATACCTTTCACTGCTGAACCTGGGGCTTGTTAGTGATATTCTCTATTTTGCTTGTGATAAGCCTGTCCAGGCTGTGTCTGGTAGATGAGATGCCATCTGTCCTCTTTGTCCTTTGTGCTAGGTTGGAACTTTGTGATTAACTAACCCTGTGACTAGTTACAGTTTAGTCTTCCTCAGGACCACTTCCCTTAGGACTTTCTTCTTTCTTTCTTGATTTGAATCTCTTCTATCTTTGCCATTGGTCTCATATTTCTTAAATGGTTTTTCACTTTTCCTATCAGTGGTAAATCATCATGACCTCTGAACTTCCGTTTGTTATAGACAATGGTAACCAAAAATTATTGAATCCTTATATTGTAAGTGTTTTAGGTGCATAATTTCATTTAACATAAATGGTACACTTATTCTGCTTTCCTCAGTTTCTGTGAAGATAAGTGATCTTCAAATGAGATAATGAATGTGAAAATTTTTGTTAACTATGTAAACACTATAGTTAAATATATAAACACTATAGTTTGTCATTAATGTGTAACTGCTTTTTCTTTGGAGTTCAGATAAATCATCTGATGATGTTATGTGAGTTATAGATTTGACATTCTGATTAGCTTTTTATTCTTTCCTCTGTTAGGAAAGAATAATAATCCCTGGCAATTCATATTGTTACTTGCCCCCAAAAGTAGAAATCTACTTGCTTTCAAGAAAATTCTAAAAAAGCTGTGGCTTTTTAGCATTACCAAAGTCTTTTCATTCTTACCTACGAATTCCTGCCAAGTTGATAGTTTAAAGATAGATTTTTATGAAATGCAAATTAAATTTGAATTGTGATGGGAATTTCTGTGTGTGTGTATGTATATGTGTGTATATAAAGTACATATGTATAAAATAATTCCTTGGCATGTAAATAGTTTTTGAAGCATTAAACGATAGCCAAATCAAAGAGGGAAGAAAGAATCCAAACCGATTTCTCCATTTTAGAAAAAGTTTTATGTTATAGTTCTTGTCAGTTTTCCCAGAGTGACTCATTGCTATATTTCAAATAGAGGAAAAAATATAAATGTGTGTTTCTTTTATTTTAATTTAGTTAAGTTCAGCTTTTTTTAACTTTTCCATATGAAGTGTAGTACTCCATAGGTGGAAACTATGTATTAATTTTCATTTTGTTATCAAACATTTAAGCATATGTTAGTCTGGGATTCTCATAATTAATGCAATACATGTATTCTCACTTATTTTATAGTCAAGGCAACAGCAGCCAAAATTTTGCCTGGAAATAGAAATATTCTGAATAAAGTGATGCACAAAATCATAAAATTTTATTTTAGGCTAGGGTCATGATTAAATATATTGATTTATGATTTATAAAATTGCTAATTAATAGTGATACCTGTCAGTCTTTTCCTTTATTAGAACAGCATTAGTAATAATCAAGCAGAATAGTCACTAAAAGCACATGCACTATTGAACAGAAGAAGTGGGGTTCTTTTCAAAGGTAGGAGACAAAAGAAGGCAGGAAAAGTATAATCTACAGTGAACCTCTCTTCCTCAAAAGCTTCTGAGTACATTTCTGAAGAAGTAACATAATTTGTTGTGATCATAAAATAATGGGATAAAAATAGTAATAAATGTTTTATCGAGTAGTCACCTTGAGAAAGTTACACACTTAACAAAATAAATTGCTAGGCTAGGCATGGTGGCTCATGTCTGTATCCTAGAACTTTGGGAGGCTGCAGTTAGAGGATTGCTTGAGGCTAGGAGTCCGAGACCAGCTTGAGTACCACAGCAAGACCCTATCTCTACAAAAAATGGAAAAAATAGGTAGGCAGGGTAGTGTGTGCCTATATTCCCAGCTACTTGGGAGGCTGCGGCAAGAGGATCGTTTGAATGCAGGTGTTTGAGGTTATAGTGATCTATGACTGAGTAACAATCACTGTACTCTAGCCTGAGCCACAGAGTGAGACTTGGTCAGAAAAAAAGAAAAAGTTGCTAAAAATATTTTGAAATTCTTTATGGAATTGGTTTCAGAAGCAATTTAAAACTGTACAAGGTTAAAAAAAATAAAACTATATAAGATTGGCAGGGCATAGTGGCTCATGCCTGTAAATCTCACATTCTGGGAGGTTGGGATGGGAGGATTGTTTGAAACCAGGATTTTGAATACATACAAGATCATTTTTATTAATAGCCATAATTTAAAAATGTAAATAATTTTTTAAAATTATAAAAGCAATTAAAGAATATTTGGAAAAAAGAATAAGAAAAAGTAACTCTTGTTTCACACATTATAAAACCATTATTCTTTGTAGAGTTCTTTCTCGTGGATTCCTTAGATAGAACTGACTTTTATGGGCATAGGTGTAGATTTTTCAGTATTCATCCTGGTTGAGTTCTCGGAGCTTGATGCATGTGCAGTTTGGTGTCTCTGAATTTAAGAAAATTCTCCATCTTTGTTGATTTTTGTATATCTTTATGTTTCTTCTCTCTTGTTGTGGTAGTCTCATTGTGTAGTTATACCTTTTGTAATTATAAAGCAGTTCCTAAATATTCTACTCTCCTTGATTCCTTTTCTTTTTTTACTTTGGCAAGTTTCTACTGACATACCCATATCTTCAAGTTCACTGTTTCTTTGCTGTGTCTAGTCTGCTATAAAATCCATATTCTTCATTCTATGGTGGTGTTACTGATTTCTCTGCTTACATTATCTGTTTTTGAGTAGTGTTTATTATTTCCATTAGAGCCCTTAGCATATTAATCATAGTTAATAATTCTTTCATAATTAGAAATTCTTTGTTTTATCTGAATTTGATTTTGATGCCTACTACTTGTCTTGTTGGGTTGTGGTTTTTGCCCTTTGGCATGCTTTGTAATTTTGCATTTTTGGATAGTGGGTATGGTATAGGGGTAAAAGGAACTGAAGTAAATAAATAGGCCTTTTCAGGTGAGGTTCTATATCATCTGGTTAAGAGTTAGGCTGTGTCTACTCTGCTGTAGCTTTGGTGACAGGTTAAAATTTCCTGGTTTATTTGTTTTTGTCTCCTTTCTTGTCTTTGGGTTTCTCTCTAATGACTCCTTCTTAAATGAGGAGTCCCTAAGACTCCCAAGTGGATGGGTAAACTGCAGATGGTATTGAACTCCATTCACGCTAGGTTTTTTCCTATGTAGTAACAGGAGAGTTACATATGCAGCATGGATATGCTGGAGAAAAAGATGATTCACATCTTGGTAGGATGGTGGGAGATTTCTTTACTTAAAACAGGGTGCAATTTAAGACTTTGGAATCATTTATTTGTGGAATTTTTAATATTTTTGAAAGCAGGTAACTGGAAATGTATAATGTGAAACCACAGAAAAGAGGGAGCTACTGTAGCTTCTTTTGAGGGCAGGACTTTGTTATTGAGAACAGAGATCTCTGGGCAATTTCAAAGTTTGTTTTTCTCTCTTCCTACTGGAAGCATGAGGGGATTTTTCTTGGATTTTTGGATTGTGAAGCTGGTGTGGTACCTGGAGGTAAAACTCAGGGATGTTTGTCTTCCTCTCTTTGCCCCAACTGCCTATCCCCTAAGTTTTTAACTCTCAAGCTGATCCACATTGAGCCTCTAGCCATTTGCATTATAGTTTAAGTGTCCTGTATGTACCAGCTCCATATGTGGGCTTCTGCTGCTCAGCTTTGTAATTCCTGTAAGTTGTGATTTTTCTGTATTCATAGCTCTCTCCAGTTTTAGGGGCAGCAGTAGGTCCAAAACATCAATTCTCTGTATTGATTTTCAGTTCAGCTTTCTGGTTGTGAGGATGGGAGTAGTGTCTTCTAAACTCTTATCTATACATGTCAGACCAGAAACCCTTAATGGTATTTTATAAATTGTCAAATAGTTTTTTTTATATATTACTTTAAATTTTTGACTGTTTCAATCTTTGGTCTACCTGGAATGTAGTCGTGTAGGGATACAGGGACTAGATTATTTGTCTGTTTCTATTATGCTGCTCTAACAGTTCTGGTGTTAGGATTATACTACTATCAAGTCTTTTATTTATTTATTTATTTATTAAAATTGAATCATAGCTGTGTACATTAGTTCAATCATGGGGTACAGTGTGCGGGCTTCACATGCAATCTGAGATATTTTTGTCAACCTGATTGACATCACATTCATGAGATTTTTTTCATTTACTATGTGAAAACATTTTTGATCCGTATTTAGAAGTTTTCTCCTAACCCTTCAAATATGTACCACACATGTGATCTCACCCTTTGTCCTATCTCCCCCTACCCTCTCCCTCCCCTACCCTCCCTCTCCCCTTTCCCCGTCTTCCTGTGCAATAAATGGGTTGTAGCCTTCACTTGAACGATAAAGAATTTGTCTCATATTAGGGGTGTATACGATGGATACTTTTTCTTCCATTCTAGAGATACTTTGCTAAGGAGAACATGTTCCAGCTCCTTCCATGTAAAAATGAAAGAGGAAAAGTCACCCTCTTTCTTTAAGGTTGCATAATATTCCATGGAATTTTAATAGAATATCTTCTGAGAATTTTTGAACCATAGGAATGTTTAACCTATTCCAAATTTGAAATAAATTCATGTAATTTTCAAACGACAGTCGTGCCCTGCATGTTAGGAAGAAGCCCAGAAACAGGCAACAGGGGATCTAACTGCTGCTGCAGAGCCTGGGGCGTGTCCCTGACGTTTATATTTATTTATTTGTTTGTTTGTCTATTTCTCTACTTTCAGAATATGAGGGAGTGCAAATGTGTTGGTTACATGAGTTGCTTTTGTACAGTTTGAGTCGAAGTTGTCAGTGCGTCCCTCACCTGGAGAGTGCACGTCGTGAGTGTTAGGTGTGACTTCACCTCGGCCCTCCTGCCTCCGCCCACCTGCTTGCTTTCTGTTGACTTTCCAACTGACGGGGCAAGTAGGGGAAGAAGGGCTGTTATACCCCACGGACAACCGTCCTGAGCAGGGAAGAGCTTCTCCATCAAGGAACAGACACACATCCAGTTTGGCTGGAATGCAGGGAGCACTAGCTGAAGACAAAATGAAGGGCCGGATTGTGCAGGCTGTGTTAAAAATGTCTGGACATTAGCCTGAGGGGAGTGAGAAGCTGCTGTCGGGGCTTTAACAGGAAAGCGATGGCCATGGAGGTTCTGTTTCCAATAGCTCGCTCTGGAGCCTGTGAGGAGAGAAGATGGGAGGAAGCAAGAGTGAATGCTGACAGCTCCTACCTCTGACAGCCCACTTTGGAGAACTGCTTGGCAGTTTCCTAGAAAGTTAAACATACACCTACCCTATGACCTAGCAATTTCATTCTTAGGTATTTATCCCAGTTAAATGAAAACATATGTCCACCAAAATGTTTGTTTAAGACTTTTTATAGCAGCTGTGTTCATAGTACCCCCCCAAATGCTGAAAAGAACACCAACTTTCTATCAAAAGATGAATTGTTAAGCAAATGGTGGTGTATTTATACAACAGACTGCTTCCCAGCAATAAAATGGAAGGAATTCCGGATACACACAACATGGATGACTTTTAAACCCCTGAAAAACAGGCACAGATATGTATACATTATATGATTCCATTCACGTGAAATGAAATCCATTTACAGAAAAAGTAATCTATAGCAATAAAAATCAGAAAGTAGTTTCCTGAAGAAAAAGACATTGACTGGAAAGAAATATGAACGAATGTCCTGGGGTGATGGGAATGTTTTATATCTTATGACGCATGACAGTTACACAGTGTACACAATGTCAAAACTCATAACAACTGGACGTGTGCTTTTTGTTGTCTGATAAGTATACTTCAATTAAAAAAAACAGATCAGACATTGAGGAAGACAGGAGGTGATTGCAATAATCCAGGAGACAGGTGATGGTAGCCTGGCAGCCTCTGATTTGGGATCAAATAAAATAATGTGTACTATGAATAAGGGGGCAAGCTGTAAAGTTCCATGCAAGCCATATAGCTCTGTCAACCATATAGTCCTGTGCAAAAGAGAAGACTTGATCTAGCCTAACCTATATGAAATTTTGGAGGTGATGAAGACCTCCGTAATTGCCCCCGATACATTCCCATTTGTTTGCAATGAAGGTTTTGGGAGTGATTAATCATGATCTTCTTGTTGTTTTGTCACAGTTTGGCAGGAAATGGGTCTAAGGACTGCTAAGATTCATCAGAATACTTGACCTTGGGGCAAAAGGGAAGGAGGGGCAGGAGTTGCCTTTGCCTTTGCCTGGATTTCTATTGAAAATTGGGTTTTCCCACACAAAAAATGCATTCAGCTGCTGGGCTTGAGTCTTGAATTTATTTTTCTGAATAATTACGGTTTGAAGGATATAGCAAAAAGGAAGCAGGATGTCTGTTCCTGAGGCAGGGGCCGTAATGATCAGTGACACGGCCACCCAGCGTTCAGGAGAGTCTGCTGGAGCTGAGCTGTGTTTCCCACACACAGGCTGCTCGCAAGGATCTGCCTCGGAGTACAGACAGGTCTGGAGAAAGGCTGCCTAGAAATCAGTCAAAAGCCAGCTCGACAGCTGTTCACTCGCCTTTTAACTGAACACAACTTTTTTATGCCTTTGTTTCCGATGTTAATAAATCTCTAATTATTTTCTGTAATTTAATGTCGATTTTGATTTCTCAAAACCACTTTGAGGGTGGCACCTGTGGCTCAAAGGAGTAGGGCGCCGGCTTACCCTTATCCCGGAAGTGGTGGGTTCAAACCCACCCGGCCAAAAACTGCCAAAAAAAACCCCACTTTGAGCAGAAACAGCTGGACCCTCCCTATCCACGCCTCTGGACACTAAGCCCTGGCCCTTTGTCCAAAGTAGGAGACAACCTTACATGAGCAGGATTCTGTGACCTCCTTGAAGACCCTCCTCTGGGCTGCAATGGACATTTGTTGTGTTTTTCTTATACGGTGTCTGTCATCCGATCTCTCTCACTTTCTAAGAGTCCATCTCCCTTGTCGCTTCTCTTGATGTGCGGTAGGACACATGTTCCACGTGCCAAAAGTGGACAGGGTCGCACTCACCACACACCCCTGCCCCCAAAACTAACTTGGGCTCAGTCCACCAGGTGGCCTTCCCGTGGACTGTGCCTCTCAGGGGAGCAATTCCGGACCAGGGCGGTGTGGGTGGCAATCCATGGAGACAGCTGAAAGTCATCTTTTCAAAAGCAGCCTCAGGGGCATGCTGACCAAGCTCTCTTGCCAAGGCACCATTGCTGTGGTTCCTTTGGCCGCAGCCTCTGCCTCTCCCTTCATTTCCACCCATTTCCACGCTTAATTCTCTCTGCTCTCCGATCGCTCTCCAATAAATTCCCTTCTATTTAAGTTCTATAGTGTCTGTTTTCATTGCTGGCATCGAAGACAGTGATTTCATTTGCTATCAGAAGCCTTCACAGAAATTCTCTCAAGCAGGATTTCAGACACTCAAAAGATGGGCTTTAATTTGGTGGCGATGGGAAGACCCCTGAATGGGTGGGAGTGGAATAGGGCAAGAAGGGTAGAACAGAGCAGTGCTATGTATCTCCCATCTGCTGTGTTCTAGTGCTGAGGATACAACAAGGATCAACATGGGCAGATGCCAAGAGCCAGCTGAGCCCTGGCCCAGCTGCCTGGTGGTAATAATGACCTGGGGGAAGGTGAGTTCTATTTCAAGTGGAAAGAGTGAGGTTTAGTGAGGCTGAGAAACTTGCCCCAGGCCACACAGCACATTGACTGGCGGGACTGGAATCTGAACCAGATCTTGTTCCAAACCTGTCTCCCCACTCCACAATAACAAACTTGTACAAAGGTGGGTAACCCATGTGCCTTTTTTTTCTTTTTGTATTTTGATTTCAGCACTGTATCCAGTATTTGGACCCTGTCCACCTGAGCCTAAGGATGTAACAAGATCACTGGGTTATGTATGTATTTGTTTATTTTAAAAACACAAGGTAGAAAGTTTTACTGAGTCCATAAAAAGAAAAGCTAGAGGTGTGTCAAAGCCTGTTTTGATTTAAGTGGAATAGATCCAGCTTGAGTGTAAATTCGAGACTGTGTTTACTTGTGTCACACTCCATTTTTCAAATTACTTTCATCTGTCCCATTTCATTTATTTCCCCCACTTGTGGATGGGAAAACTGAGACCTGGGACTTGAAGTAACAAGCACATGCTCGCATGGCAAATGAACATCAGAGCCAAAACACAAACCTGTATCATTTCACTGCATCCCACTGCTTCTTCTAAGAATAAGACCTGTTATTGCACTAGCTAAGCTCAACAAGGTGACTTTGACTGATTGATTCTGATGATTTGATTGACTTACCTTCTAGCATCATTCAAGTAAATTATTAGTCCCACATCTCTCTCCGAATATATTGTCTCTCTCCATGTCTTTGATTTTTTTTACAGTTTTTGGCTGGGGCTGGTTGTGAACCAGCATATGGGGCCAGGCACCCTTCTCCGTTGAGCCATAGGCAACCGCCCTTTGATATTTTTTCCTTAAATTTTTCTGCATTCCACCTTTCCTCCCTCCCTTTCTCTATTAATCTCTTCTCTTTTTTCCTCTCATCCTCTTGTTCTCTCACCCGCAAAAACATTTGTCTGTCTTACATGGGGCTAGTGACTAGATGGCTGAAATGAAAAGTGTCTTTTGGGCTCCTGGAAACAGAACATTTTCTTATAGATTTTTTATTGTTTGGATTGTTTTGCCAGGCTAATGAAAAAAGACTGGGAGGTCCCCTTATCTCAGGCCAACTAGAGGATGCCTTCACGTTTTTGTTTTATTTTTTTTTCCAAGCTGGTTCCTTACAAATGCACTCAGAAGGTCACTCCCAGGTCTCCAAGATAGTGGTGAGTAATCAATCAGATCCACTGACATCCACACAGCAGATCATCTCTTGAATGGGAGGATTTGGAGAAGGAGAAAAGGAAACTGAAACTGCAGCAGGATTGCGTGCTCAGCAAAGGTTAGCTGATGGATTGCTTTTTCCAGAAGTTCGCTGAGACAACCACAAGTATAAGTGAAACGGGACAGATAAAAGACAACCACAGCTCCGATGACCATTCTTCCCTTCTAGTTTTTGACTTGAAACACATAAATATATACATATATAAAAAGTTTAAACATTTTCTAAACAGTCTGATGACTGCAATTCAGCAAGCAATAAACACTATGTTTAATGGTTCCAAGGGCAGGTCCCCAGGCAATAACTAACCCCTTTGAAACAAACAGAGGGAGGACTCCTATCTTAGCTTTGCCAAGGGCAATTTTTTGTAACCTTACTTAAAGTGACCTAACTTCTCTAGGTCTCAGTTTTCTCAACTATGAAATAATAAACTAGCTTATTCTTTCAACGAATACTTAGTAAGCATCTACTTTGTGGTGGGCCTTGTGCTAGGAACTTAAAATGTTTTTTAAAGAATAGACACAGTACCTAGTCTCAAAGTGTCTCCAAGTTCAAAGGGGGAAATGATAGGTCATAAGATAAAATAATATAATTTTTTTTAAGATGCTATAATGGCATTATGTGTAAAGTACTATGGAAGGGGCTTGTCACCTATGGCTCAAGTGGGTAAGGCGCCAGCGACATATACCTGAGCTGGCGGGTTCATATCCAAACAACAATGATGGCTGCAACAACAACAAAAAAAAAAAATAGCTGGGTGGCGCTCGTGGCTCAAAGGGGTAGGGAACCATCCCCATATGTTGGAGGCAGCGGGTTCAAACCCAGCCCCGTCCAAAAACTGCAAATAAATAAATAAATAAATAAATAAATAAATAAATAAATAAACTGATCTGTGCCTGTGTGGGGCTAGTAAGTTCCCTGCTTGTCTGAATGGGTGTTTGGGCCCTCCAGTTTCTTTAAAATAAAAAATAGCTGGGCATTGTGGTAGGCGCCTGTAGTCCCAGATACTTGGGAGGCGGAAGTAGGAGAATCGTTTGAGCCCAGGAATTGGAGGTTGCTGTGAGCTATGATGCCACAGCACTCTACCCAGGGTGACAGCTTGAGGCTCTTTCTCAAAAACAAAAACAAAAGCAAAAGTACTATGGAAGGACAAAGGTGAAAGCGAGGCCTAGGAGCTTATCTTTTCCCAGCCCTAAAAAAAGCCTATGAATGTGGCTTTGTCATTTGTCCACTTCGTTTTGATCTGCTTTCACACTACTGTACATGTTCTATTCTTTCTTTTTCTATGATTGTTTTATTCTTTGACTATTTTCAAATTATTGTTGTCATCATTAACAATTACTAAATCACATGCCGTATATTACTAAACACTTACTAAACAATTACTAAATCACATGCTCCAACAACCATAACAGTTAGGTACTATAATCACCACCATCGCCATTTTTTATACACGAACACTGACGCCCAGAGAAGTTCAGTAACTTGGCCAAACCCACAGAGCTAGGAAATTAGAGAACTGGGATTTGAACGCCAACTGTCAAGTCCAAAGACCATGCTCCTTCCATTACTTGGTGCTACTTCAGCTGTATGCAGCCACCCATAGTAGGTAACATAATTTGCAGGTCTAGGTATAAAATAAAAATATGGAATCCTTTGTTCAAATATTATTTAGAATTTTAAGATAACAACAGCAGAGCATTTAGCAAAGCACTAGGCCTTTCTAACCACAGGGCCTACATGACTGCCCAGGTCACCCACCCATGACATCAACAAGCCACAATTCACTTTGCAAGAGGAAAAGCCTCATGGCAATTCGCAGGCCCAGATCACAGTGAGGGAAGTTTTCAGTGATCATGCTTCGCACGCAGGATTTCTGGTGCTACCCTCTGGGTTCGGGGTGGATCACTCAGCAGATCCGGGGGCTCTGTGTGCTAGCTCTCCCAAAGTAGCCCTGGTACTTACCCTGTGGAGTATTAGTGTCAACTCTGATAACATCAATTTCTTTTTTAATGTGGGCGAAAGTAGATAAGTTGAGCTGACAAGAGTTCTGACCACACAGTCACCCTTGTATTTGGAACTTAAGGGGGGAAGTTAATGCAGCACAAATGGGAAATGTCCAAAAGCCTCTTAAGATGTGAGTCTCATTTTTAATTGCAGACCAGGACCACTAACAAAAAGTGGTGGGAGAAAAAGCTTTATATCTGCTGAATTACATGTATAAACCACTCTCCTGAGGCATGCAAGAAGGTGTTAACTCCTATTGATCCCCATAGAGAATGAGCAAAGATCACCATTTTTGGTCAATAATTCTTAATTGGTGGTATTTAATCTTTTGAGATCATAGACCCTGTTTATAAAAGATATGGGCCAACTCTCCAGATAAAAGACATATATGTACATGAAATATTTTTGCATACAATTGTAGCCTCTCTGCTATGACTCCAGAACTTTCAAAACCCTGTTTTAAATCATGTCTTTCCTAATTACAAAATCCTACAGTGGCTTGGCACCTGTGGCTCAAGTGGCAAAGGCGCCAGCCACATACACCTGAGCTGGCGGATTTGAATCCAGCCCGGGCCCACCAAACAACAATGACAGCTGCAACCAAAAAATGGCCAGGCATTGTGGCCGGCAACTGTAGTTCCAGCTACTTGGGAGGCAGAGGCAAGAGACTCGCTTCAGCCGAGGAATTGGGGGTTGCTGTGAGCTGTGATGCCACAGCACTCTATCCAGGGTGACAGCTGAGGCTCTGTCTCAAAAAAAAAAAAAAATCCTACAGTGTTAGAACCAGACAGAAACTTAGAGATTTTTATGAAACCATATTATACCTCAAGGGGATAAGGTTATTTGAGATAGTAAATGGCTCTGCACATTTTTAAAGACCTAGTCCCCTGATTGTCAACTCTTCAGGTTGCCCCAACTCATAATTTGGCTCCTCTCAAAACACTAATGTCAAATAGAATAACTCCTGAAATGGCTGATCTCAGGACATCACAGAATATCTGGGGAGCACCTGGATAAATGAGGGTGTTGGGTGCAAGAGTAGTTCTTGTCCTTGAGAAGCTCACAGACATCTATGGGAGAAACACACAAAAACAATATGATGTAATATGACATGTCTAATCATGTGTATATGAGTTAGGTTTGGAGGTGACCCACAGAGGTGCAGTCAGTGTTGCTTGGTCAGGTAACGGGAGGCTCCCAGAAGAAGAAACACACAGGAAGATGAAGAATGAGCAGAAGGTGCGTGGAGGGACTTGAAGGCTGAAACTGCTTCAGAACAGGAGGAACTGGAAGTGGTTGGATCCGCTACATCTGCAGGGGTGTCCAACCTGCAGCCTGTGGGCCGCATGCAGATTATTTGAGGACTGTTTTGCTTATCTGTGGTGTCAGGTATCACAAATAAAACAGCACAGACCTGTTTTATTTCCTTTGCTCATCAGCTTTCATTGGTGTTTGTGTTTGTCTTGAGCCCAAGCCAACTCTTTTTCTTCTGAAGGGTGACAGAAAAGAACAAAGAACCCCCTAAAGCATATTCTCCATCTGTCTTGGATGGCCTTCTGCCAGCGGGGCGTGGGATGGGGTAGACAGCCTCGCTGAGATCCCTATCACCTCTCTCTTCAAAAATCAGCCCTGGCAACACCAGAAGCCCCTGTGAAGGGCTCAGCAGTGACAGGCGGTCAGCCTGAAATACACCTCAAAGATGTCAACGACATAGTCATTCTTCTCCACTACAAGGTGGCTGAATGGGAGGAGGTCTTCTCAAAAATACAGGAAGTTTCTGTCATGATTTATTGATGTGTTTCCTCTGTAGAACTTCACATTTTTCATTCATTCTTAATAGTCCTAGGAGGTGGGCTGACTCTCAGGAAACATCAATCAAGAGAAGAGAACGTTGCCAGAAACACTTACATGTCACTACTTCTCAGGATTCCTGGGCGTTAGGATTTTTAAGAAGTTCTTGCAAGTAGTGTGTTTTCTCCTAAGCAAATGCATACACAAAAAGTCCTAATTACAGGGACACCCACCAAGTCAATATTCTGTCCTAAAGCCGTTCTGCCTGTATTTACCACTAGGTGTCAGGAGAACCCTGTTTTAAAAGAAACAAAGCTTCAAAAATGCTGACCTGAAGAGAATAATTTTCTCATAGTGTTCAGATTTCTCAGTAAAAAATATTTTTAACAGGAGTAGAAATTTCACATTTTCAGAAGTTACCTCCTGAATAGTTACGTGAGGATTATAATTCCTCAGACTACCTGCAAATACAATGAGTCCTATAGAATCACAATAGATTTTTGTTGAAATATCTGTGGTCTTATATACATCTTACAGGAAATTCCATTTCGTTTACATTATTTATTTCATAGAAATAATATCTGTGATTATTTGCATTTATTTCTGAAGGAGGATGTTTTTCCTTCCTCAGAATAAGTTCAGGAAACGGGTGAAATGTTCAGGAAGTTAGCTAAACGCTGATGTAAATCCAAAAGGAAGGTCTGCTGTTTAAAAAAAAGGAGGGAGGCCACCAAAAAAACCTAGGAAGTAATTCTTTCCTTTACTTATGGAAAATGTTATACAGAATTTCTGATTTAAAAGGAAGAGGGTTAGGAAAAATGTGTGGGCCCTTGGATCTGGTAAGACAATCTGGATATTTACCAATAACAGTAGCCGGCAAAGAAAATTATGTTAAGTAATAAAATCTAGATGGGACATAACTGGGATTAAATTTGTCCTAAATTAAGCCTTTACTATGGATTTGTATGCATTAATCTGGGAAGTAAGCTGTGATAGGAAACTTTTGAGTTCTGAAGAGCTGGTGGGACCCCTTACCAGTATATAAACAACTAAACACTGACCGTCTCCTCCCAAGAATCCTGTCCCTTCCACTAACAGACAGTGTCAGGGTGACCCACACGCTGTAAAGGAGCGTCCCAGTGCAGGGAACTCCAGCTCTCCAGTGGTACGTGGTCGGCGTGGCGGTCTGCTGTGACCTTCAGTGTTATTTATCTGTGGCTTGCCATGTAGGGAGTGTGCTGTATCAGGTGTACAGAGCAAACAAACTCCTTGCCTCAGAAACACTGCCATTTTAGACAGAAAAGATTCGGCTCATTGAACAGAGCCACAGAGGACACAATTTATTGTGGTTTCTCTGGAAGTTGCCTTCTGCTTTCCATGTCTCTGCTCCCAGCTGTATTCAGACCTTCATGGTTTCTCATCAGGACTGGTCTTCCTGCCTCCTGCCTGCTTGCTTTCCAGGCTGCAGTCCATGGAGCAGCCAGAGCTAGCTGTGTAAAAACACTAGCACGGATGGAAGCCTTCCTGGCTTTCAAACCTTTGCTGATTCCCCTGTGCTGGGCTCAGGAGAAAATATGACCTCCAAGGCCTTTCATAACTTGGCCTCAGACCACCTTCCCTCCCACTCCAAGAATCTCAGGCTCCTGTTACACTGAACCACTCACTGCCCTGCACCTCCCTCCAGGCAGCTCTCTGCCAAGTTTATTCACACATTTAGCTCTTACAGTCTGGATAAACGAGAGCTGACCATGTACTACATACTAAGCTTCTTTCAACTTCTACAGAGCTATCTCTTTGGGTTTATAAAATTGTGATGTAACAGCAGAAAAGTTGTTTTAGAGGACACAGGGCAGGCGTAACTACAAAAATGATCTACTGGGTGCACATATTATAAATCAACACAAGTGCCTAGAAAAGATGTTCAGATGGAGGCGGTTTGCTGAATCTAATGATTAAATGTTTCCAGCGGCACATAATGAGTAAGTTTTAATTTCTATTTTCTACATAGTAAATTCGGAGGGCGGTTTTGACAAGCAGACTAAGTCTTAAGACAGTCCTGGATTTGAGATCCACACTTCACTCTTCCTATTTATTTTTCCCTGTACCTTCTCTACATATTTATGTGAGGCCGATGTGTCCTTTTGAGGGTCAAATGGTGAAATAACAACAGTTTAGGAATTGCATCATACTGGGTATGCAGAAGCTCTTCTATTCAAGCTAAACCATTGAATCATTGGGACTGGGGTTAGAAGAAATTACACAGTAAGTGTGATAGGACGGGTAGCAGTGATCCTTGGGGGAAGGACAGACAGAGGGACCTGGTGGGCTGCCGTGAACTTCCAAAGGGAAAGATTTTGTCGTCATCATCTCAGTGTGCCCTGTAGTGCCTTCCCAGGAAAGGGGCAGGCATAGGATGGACCCTCATTCAGCTATCCCAAGAATATTTACTAAGGGGTAGAAGATTTGTTTTTTCAGGTTTAGAGTTTTAAGCTTGTTAATAGCAGCTGAATTCTTTCTCTGTTTTGTCATTTTCACTTTTGGACTCTAAGTTGGACTTTGTCTTTCATGGGTTTTTTTAAGCACTTTCTTTCTCCTTTCTCCAGCCCACTGCAGTGTTCCACGTACAGTGGGCTTTCAGCAAATATTTCTTAGGGGGGGGGGAAGGGGAAGAGAGAAAACTTACAATATGCAACACAGTGGGGTGGGTGATCATTGCCTAACTCATCTTTGAGGTTAGAGAATTTTCTCTAGGTCCCAGCATCTTTCCAGAACATCCTGCCAATATGGCTGTTGGTTTCCTCCCTGTGTTGGTCACATTTTTCACTGAAGCCCTTAATTTTCTCCATCTAACAAGGTAAACCCCGTCCTTCACTCCCTCCCATTCTCCTTCCTTTCTACCTTCCTTTCTTCCACAAGTATTCCTGAAACTTACGCTCTGTGCCAGACACTGTGCCAGTCTCTGAGAATACATAGATAGGCAACTTTGGGTGTGCAGAGTCATGGGCAGGGAACTCAGTCTAGTAGAGAAATGGACACGTGCCAAGACCATTGCAGACAGTGCGATGAAGGCTCCCGGAATTGAATGCACAGAGGCTTCGACTTACCTATATTAGCAGGAAAGGGAAATAGGAAGTGGCAAGCAGGAGGATCAGGGGATGTCTTCCCAAGAGACAGGACACAAGACTTTATTATTTTTTTTATTTCTTTTTATTTATTTATTTTCTGTAGAGACAGAGTCTCATTTTATCGCCCTTGGTAGAGTGCCATGGCGTCACACAGCTCGCAGCAACCTCCAACTCCTGGACTTACGCGATTCTCTGACCTCAGCCTCCCGAGTAGCTGGGACTACAGGTGCCCGCCACAACTCCTGGCTATTTTTTTGTTGCGGTTTGGCCGGGGCCGGGTTTGAACCTGCCACCCTCAGTATATAGGGCCCTACCCACTGAGCCACAGGCACCGCCCAGGACACAGGAATTTAATAGTGAAGGAAGGACAGAGCCTCATGGGAGAAAGATGGAAAGGCCATTCCCAGCAAAAGGATACAATGTGTAAGCAAAAGCAAGGGAGTGGGAGGAAGATGACGACACGACAGGTTTTCCTATGTGACTGATGAATTCTATGTCCCTGCTGTATACTCTACTCATTTACCTCATATCAAGAGAAATCATGCAATCCTGAAGCATTTTAAGAAATTTAGATAACCAATCATTTTATCTTTTAAAGAAAAAGGCCTTAATAATGTAGGCTATCTGTGAGTTCCTGGGTGAAAACAGGATTGGGTCCTCACAGGAAACCAGGAGGAAGGCTGATGAAAATCAGGCAATTGATGGAAAGGTAACGCACTTGACATTCTCTTCTAACTTGAGAAGCTACAATTCTTTGCCATGAAGGCAGATGAATTTATAGGCTCTTGACCTAAGCATGAAATAGACTGAAGGAAACAAATTTAAAAACCAGGGTGATTCTAGGAATTTCAGCTGGGTCCAAGGTCCAGTTTTGTGGACGCAACTTTTATAGATCTAACACATTTGTAAAACTGAGGTCCTCCCAGTCCTACCAATCAGTTTGCATTGCGATGGAAAACTGAGAAGATAAAGCCCTTCTCCCAGTGCAGTTCATTTCTGTACATAGAACCTCTGAAAACAGGAGGCCAAGGATGACCTCTTCAGTCAAGAGTCAGCTCAACTTCAAAATTATGATTGCATGTGAAAGCTAAAATGGGAAAGAAAAAATCAGTTCTCAGGGCAGAAATGCTAAAAACCCTTGGGTCACATTCCAGTTAGTATCCTGGCCCTTTGGGCAAGAGACCAACCAAGGCTAGTTCAAACCAGTTGAGTATCAAGGATCAGGGGGTTTACTTTAGAGGTGTTCAGTTTACAAAAAAAGAAATTTACTATATATTGTGATTATGGTACGTAATCCTTAAAAAAACAGATGTTCAATGTCTGGTCTCATTATTGAGAAAGGTGCCTGCCAAAGCATCTATCCAGTCCCAAAGAACTATTTGCAGTAGTTAAAGAAATCAGAGGAATAGTCTATGTATTAGTTTCCTAGAGCTGCCAAACAAATTATCTCAAACTGGATGGCTAACACAACAGAAATGCATTCTCACACAGTTCTGAAGGCTACAAATCCAAAACCAAGGTTGCTTCTTTCCAGAGCCCCAGGGAAGAATCTTCCATGCTCCCTCCTTGCTTTGGTGTGGTTGCCAGCGATCTTCAGTGTTTTTTGCTTGGTCTGCAACTGCATAACTCCTATCTCTGTCTCTGCCTTCACATGGGACGTTTTCTCAGTCTCTGTGTCCAAATTTCCCTTTTCTTGCAAGGACATCAGCGGATTAGGGCCAATACTAATCGAGTATGAGTTCATCTTAACTTGATTACTTCTACAAAGATCCTTTTCCTAATAAGGTCAGTCACATTTACAGGTATCTGGGGTTAAGACTTCAATGTGTCTTTTGAGAAGACAAAGTTGCAACCCTAGGAACTTAAAATTCAAACAAAACTAAAAACCTGAGCAACCCTAGGAACTTAAAATTCAAACAAAACTAAAACCCTGAGCTAGGCGTGAAAAGACCTGGCTGTCCAACTACTGCCTCCCCACTAGGTTACCCTTGCCCTAAGCCTTGGCCGCTCCTCTTTAAAGTAAGGCAATGCCTGCCCTATTTACTTCAGAAATGCCATGAGAATACAATGAAGTCAAATAATAAAAGCATTTTCTATTCAGAAAGTGTTTCTACAAGTGCAAGGGATTATTATGAATTCATTCCAGATTGTGTTGACTTTTCCTTAACTTCATAACTACTTGATGAGTAGGTGATGGAATGAGAAACACAGCCTGTCTACAGGGAAGATGATTTAAATGACGTGCCTCTCTTCATTTAGGGTTTAAGATGAAAGTACAATAGCAAGCACAGATAAGAACAGTAGTACTGCAGATCCCTGTGCCGTGGGCTTTTTTATTCACTCCCAAACAGGGTGATATTCAAGTGGACTAAAGGGTGGCAAAAAAATTTAACAACAGGCTTGGTGCTAGCCACGTACACCTGAGCTGGTGGGTTCGAATCCAGCCGGGGCCCGCCAAACAACAATGACAGCTGCAACCAAAAAATGGCCAGTATTGTGGCGGGCGCCTGTAGTTCCAGCTACTTGGGAGGCAGAGGCAAGAGACTCACTTTAGCCCAGGAATTGGAGGTTGCTATGAGCTGTGATGCCACGGCACTATATCCAGGGTGACAGCTTAAGGCTCTGTCTCAAAAAAAAAAAAAAAAAAAAAAAATTTAACAACAAACCAAGAGGCCTGATGCTGTCATCTGGGACATCAGCAGACATCTGACGGCCACATGGTGGCTTTTCTTGCCTGTGTAGTCCATAATATTACTGGCTCCCATGACAATCTCCTGATAAGGGCTTCAAATTTGCTTTGATGACTTTTCTGGATATAGGGACACAGACCACCTATCTAACTTATAAAATTAGCTTAGAAGACATTTTCCTAGATGATGTGATATACTCCTATGTCTATTACACAAAACAGAAACATTGTGTAGACAGAAAAAAGTAAAAGTGAAAATTTAAAAAGAGACCCCCTTTCAATTCCCCTTTTTATGAGACCTGAAGCTCTAGCAGTGGTTGGAAAACTTTTCCAGGCCACCGGATCTAATCAATGGGATTTGGAAAGCAAAGATGGCCACACATACATGTACCAGAAAGGGCCAACAGAGGTGTCACCGGGATAACAGCTTCAGAACTAGTTACGTCCTCAGCATCAGGTGACCCACTTAAGTGTTAGATGACCACAGTCGTGATAAATCCTATTGACCTTGGACTGTGGGGGTTTGCTGACCCAGGAGAAATCCCACAGGGGAAAGACAGCACCAGCAAAAAGAAACAAAGAGCCTCTCAGAAAGTAGTTCTCAATTTGTCCTGCAAACCGAATCCTCTATTTCTCACTGCTGGATCTGTGTGCTTCCCAAGGACTCTCATATCCTTTCAGAAATATGCCACATCACACACCAGCTAACAAACAAATCTTTATTTTCTTTTAATACAAAATTAAATAGCAAGTTTTTTTTTCTGTACAGTGATAAATTAGAAATTTACAGTACAGACATCAATGCAGACATACTTTTGTACATCCTTAAATGTAGGGTCCATTTTCTTTGAAGTTCAGCAATTCATTCAGGGCGTTGTAGCAGGAGTTCGTCTGGTACCTCTACGTTGCACATCTGAAAATTTCCCAAATTGGCTTCAAGGTTCCTGGAGCTGTGCGGGGGTGGGGGCGGCATGTGGACCCAAGAAAAGGCCACAGAACAACCAGCCTGACTGCTGGCACAGAGCAGGAGTCGCCTTTTATCTTTTTCAAATCCTGCCTGAAACTTAGTCCACTTTTCTTACTAAGAACTCAAGGGGCCTTCATCCTTAGACCTTCCAAAGCCTCACAACATCCCTGTGAGGTAGAAAAAAATTCAGAACCACCTACACGCCCCACTGGGAGAAACCTAGAAGCCACTTATCTCCCTCCCAAAAGCCCCTGACAAGTTGGGGCCCGAGGCCATTAACAGGATCTGAAAACTTTCACAACTTGGGAGAGAAGCTGGACCCAACCTTCCTGGGGCAGACCTGGTCTTCTGGGGTGACAGTGGTCATGCACGGAGCATTGTAGGGGAGCAAAGAGGTTCAGAAGCTTTGAAGACATGGCTCACACAGGACCCCAAACAGGCCCTTTACAAATCACCTGGGCGAATACTGAGGATTTGCTTGTGCGGAGGAGAAAATTAGGTATATCAGAAACAGAAGCAGACTACTCTCAGGGGAGGATACATGTCAGGGGGACCTGGGGTTCACACTGCCCCCCTGGTACTGTCATGGGTGCCATTACTGCACATAGGCACTGCAAGAGGAGACAGCAGAAAGCTCTAACCAGGCTACAGTGAAATGGAATCCATTATTTAAGTCTCGACTATCTGATCCTTCATAGGAGCAAAATGCTCTCTGAGAAGTTTCCAAGATCTGTGATCTAGCCCTGGAAGAAAAATGATAACCCACGTCCTTTGCCAGACATAACAGAAACCCAGACGGAACTCTAAACTCAAATACAGTAAAAGAAAAGAACTTGTCCAGTAACTCAACATGGCTGGAAGAGCAACTCTCTCCAATGCCATCACAGACTGAAGTACAGGATGTGGACTGATTTTTAAGATGGCCTTCTAAAGTCTGTACTTTACAAACTTTGGTCTATGGCCACCTCACCAGAAGTCGAAAATTTCACCATCCTGGTGAAATCCCTTTAAATTGAGTCTGCCCCTCCAGGACTGAGGCTATTGAGCTCATCTTCTGGTTCCCAACACAATAAGCGCTTAAGTCAGTGACTGGGAGGCTGAGAGGAGCCAGAGAGCACAGAACCCAGGGTGCTGGGAGGACCCGGTTCAGACTCTGAGTCTGGGGATTGCAGGTAAGGGTGCAACCCAGGAAAGCAAAGTCAGAGAGCATCTCAAGGAAATAAAAAGTGTCCCCTTCTCTGGGGTCAGGACCAAGTAAGCTGCCAGCTCAGAAACAGCCTCCGAGATCAGAAAATAGGTCTCCATAAAGGAAAAAGGATATGAATCAACCAAGCAGCTCAACCAGATGGTTCTGACCAGTTCCACCCTGCCCCGTGTTCCTCTGCCCGAGGTTGGGCCCTTTTGAAGAAGGAGAAAGGAGTCTTCCAGAGGACGCTGGACAGAGGCTGGACAGAGGTACCACTGGCGCCTATTTAATAAAATCTTTGGAGGCCAAGAAACTTATGTCAGAAGCTACAATCCCATTCACTTATTATTCTAGATTCAAGAGAAAGAAAAATACTAACCTTTTCCCTAACTACACACTGTCCTTAAATATACTTACGTAAGTCACACAGAATGTCCCAAGCCCTGAATTGGCTGTCCCCAAAACCGCACATGAGAGACCTCATGTTCTTATAACCTATTCTCATGACTCTTCACAGGGGATTTCTACAGAGATTGTCATTAAGCAGAGCTGACATAAAAAATCCCTGTAATTGATTTACGAGGATCCTGGGAAGGGATAAAAGATGTGTTAAAGATAGGAATAATCAGAAAGGAAGGGGTCTATGGATACAGACAGGGGAATATACAGGAATTCCTGAGGTCTTTACTACTTCACCAAACCAATAGCAAAGTTCAACAGCCCCAGCTACATCCCTACCCTAGACCAGTTAGATAAACAGAGATAACCTCCCATGAGATCCTATAAGGCACCTAACACAGGGCTTTACACATAGTTGGCACTCAATAAATGTGCTGATAATTGACTTTTTTTAAAACATGCCAACTTAACTGATTGAGTTGTTTAAAGGTCACTAGTTCCTCAGGCCTTAACCACAAAGTTCCTTTCCTGAAACTGTAAACACTCTCCATTGTCTAGAATGTGAAAGGAAAGGCCTATAACCATTTGGCATTGCGAGGGCTCCTAATCCAGTCTGCAGTGACTGGCCACTTCTGATCAAACAAGGCAAGAGACCTGTGGAACAGACATGTCAAAACCTGAAAGGTGGTCAGGGAACTAGCTCTCCAGAACTCAGAACCTGGGTGTCCAGCTTCCCCCAAGTGCTTTTTTATGATGATTTAGTCATTGACAACTATCAATCACCCACCCCATGCCTGGTCCCCAGTCTAGGTGCTGTCTTGTTCGTACTGTTGATGAGTTACAAAGAAAACTGCATCACAAACCCCGATGCTCTAAGAGCAAGGCCAGTTTTGCTTCTGCCTGGTTCTCCTTCCCTTTCCTGGGTCAGAGTCTCTGCACAACTCCCAAGACACCAGAGCGGAGCGTGAGTAAGGGCAGGCTCTGCCCCTGGGTGCAGGCTCCAGGGCCCTGAACAGTTATGGGAACTATCTGCAAGCAGCACAGGGAGTTCACATTTTGCATTTCACAGGCAACTCACTCGCGGATGGAGTTGAACTGGACCCCTCCAGGGACCAATTCTCATGCTCCTGAAGCCCTGACCCAGAGTCCAGCCAAGGTACTCAGACTGGGCACACAGCAGCAGGGGCCACTGTGCCCACTTAGCTTCAGCCTCAAAAGCCCTAGGACGTTCCCTTCCAAAACACACAACAGACCTTATATGCATCTTGATCTCAGACAGCTGAGAAACCACACAAAAACAAAGAAGAAAGAAGGAAGGAAAATGTCAAACCAAAAAAGGAAACAAAGAAGATACGCTTATTTCCAGAATTTGACCACCTATTTGGAATTTTGAGTCCCTAGAAATGATGTTTCTCCACAAAAAAGTGTGACAGTAAAAAAGAATTTAAAAAAAAGTTTTCCTACCTCTTTTTTAAAAAAAGACATGAATTAATAAATAAAGGAGTCATCTGAGTTGGTACAAAGCAGTGTCTACAGCAAAGACAGGTATAAGTTACAAGGATAGCAACCTGTGACATAGTCAACAATTTGTCCCAGAGATCTGCTGATTAGAAGGCCTAAGGCGGATTAAGTGAAAGGCCAGTTACAATTTTTAAAAGAACTGCAACTTTTGAGAGACTGCTAGGGGGTACCCCCCTGTGAGGAACATAAAACATACATTTTAAAAGCTTTGGATACCTCCGAAAAAAGCAATTAAGACCTGTGCTGTTAGAGTTTGCAGTTCATTTCATATGGTCTACACTTTATTCCCCACTAACCGATCAAGCTCGTGGCTGGCATTCTGGAGATTCATTAAGCACCATATAAATACTCCTGGCCACACTGCCTCCAAAGAAATCTTATAAGGAGCCTTTGCCAATTACTAGGAAACAATTATGCACCAAGTAGTTGGATTCGCTATCCTCAGTTCCCTTCACAAAATTTAAAAAGTATTCATTGTAGGGAGTAGATCAGACTCTGATAACATTCTTATGCTTTACCAAAAAAAAAGGCACTATCATTCTGAGAATGCAAGTTGACCACAGTTTTAAAGTCAGTTGAGTATACTATGTCATGTTCCAAGAATGTGCTTTTAATTGTAATTGACACACACAAATTACACAGTTAATCTGTGTGAATGCAAAGTTGCCAAGAAACTTAACATTTCAGCTCTTCCAGACTGGCGTCTGTATAGATGCAATCACACAAGTAAAATATATTAAGTCCCCACTGCTCAATGCAATAGGTCTCTGGGGTCGGTAAGGTAAGTCAACTTAGTAAATCTCATTTTCCTCTGAATTAAGTGATTGTCAGAAAGTGATTCGCCCTTCCTTTTCCCCTCATTAGGCATGCTGCCGTGCAAAAATTCCTATAAAAATACCTTTTTCAGCCATTAACGTAAAACGAAGAAAACAGCAGCAGCCTAGGAGAGAAAGTTTGAAATTTAAGAAAGAAAGAGAAGAAAAATCCACCGGATACTCTATGCGTGTTAGTACAGTACTTTTGTTTGTTCAAACAATTCTGTTTTATGACAAAGGCACTGAAGGAGTTTGACACCACCTCTTGGGAGTGCAATCCACAAAGTTCTAAACAGCAGACCATGCGCCACAGAAGATGTTTATGTTAGATCAGCCAAACTAAAACTCTTGTAACACTTCTCTGAACCCAGTGCTTCCAGTGTTTACGGATTGCTTTGCTATCTGAAAAACCCAGTTAGTATTTAAAATTTTAAAGGGTTAAAAAAGTTAATCTTTCTCCCTGCAAGTTACCAACTCAACAGCTCAAATCCCACCCTGCAGGGAAAAACAGCATCGCCCTGGGCTTCATGGAATCTAGGCAGGACCTCCAGGCTCCAAGCTGCGACCTGCTAAAGTGATCAACGTTTTGATTTTTCACAGCTTTGAAAGCCTCTAACTGGCTTTTCCATTTTGGATCATTCCAAAGTCTGCAGCAAAATCATTGGTTTTATGATGCTGGTGCAGGGGGTGGGGGTTGGCGTTAGGGGTCATTTAAGTGTTGCTAGGTTGTTCGAACTGAGATTCACCACATAAAACCTTCAGTAGCATTTCCACCGAAATGCTAGCTTCCCCCCTTTAAAATGAGGAAAGTGTGGAGGCTGGCTAGCCTTATACCACAGTCTCATTGCCTTTTCCAGGCTTCACCCAACCATTCCCTCTTTTCTCTCTCTTTACCTTCCCAGAATTCACCAATCTATTAGAACACTTCTGCCATGTGTGAAGAGTTTTGGCAGACCAAATCCACATGCCTGAAGTGATGCCCACCAACAAAGACATAAAAATTTTCAACATTTCAACTGCCATATTGGAGTCATCTGCAGAATACCGAAAGATTGCCCAGTTGGAGATTTCATAGAAGTAACAGGCAATAACACAGGTGGCGGGAACCGTGTATAGTACTGAGAAGACCCCAATCTTGACCATCAGCCTCTCCAACTTGTCTGTTTTTGTCCCATCCTTTTGAAGATTTGACCGGATTTTGAACAGGGCCACCAAACCTGCAGCAATGAACAAAGTTCCAATCACCAGGTAAGTAAAGAGGGGAGCCACGACAAAGCCGGTGAGGGCATCAAGATTTTGGTTCCCAACATAGCACAGGCCAGTCAACTCATCTGCGTCCACTAGTCTCATAATCAAGATGACAATGGTTTTCACCGCAGGGATGGCCCAGGCTGCAATGTGGAAGTAAGAGCTGTGCATTTCAATGGCCTCGTGACCCCATTTGAGTCCTGCTGCCAAAAACCAAGTGAGTGTCAGAATAACCCACCAAATGGAGCTGGCCATTCCAAAAAAGTACATCAGCAAGAAAATTATTGCACATCCTGTGTTCTTAAGTCCTTCTTGGATGAGAACAGGTTCTGCTGCCTCTTCAAAATCGCAGGATATCCTTTCCCGGCCTACCGTCAGTCTAACAATATAAGCAATGCTATAAATATTATAGCACATACTAAGAAATATTATGGGGCGTTCAGGGTAGGAAAACCTAGAAGAATCGATCAGGAAGGTTAGTACTGTGAAGGCGGTGGAGATGAAGCACAGGCTGGCCCACACGGCCATCCAGACATCTGTGAACTCCTTGGCCGAGCGGCTGTATAAGCCAGCGTCATAACCACACTTGAGAACACAATTCAGGCTCCTTTTCACCCAGATATACTGATCAGAATTGGTTCCCACGGAGTGACATTCCTCCCCAGCCTGAATGGGGGTTTTGTGAGGTAAAGGCACCTCTTCATCACCTGGGCCTTCCATGCACATGTGGTTGTGATCATTCTGTGGTGGGAATTTGCTGCAGTTCAGGCTCTCCGGCCAAGCAAATCCAAATTCCTTCAGGACAGGTTCACAGCGTCTTTTGACTGAAAGGCACATGCCGCCACACGGGCCGATGGGGATGTTGATCTTCTCTGTGCACATTGGCACATAAACTGAACAGAGGAAGAACTGAAAAAGTAACGAAATGAACAAAGAAAACAATGACTTGGAAGTCTGACCAAATGCTTGCACAAAGCTAAACTGAGTGCTACTGGGCAATGTAATACATCTACTTTTAAACCACCCTACAGGGAGTCTCTCAGTTTATTCTGACCCTCTGACAAGGGTGCATTTATAAATCCATCACTTACCTACTTTTCTTAGTTTGGCTCTAGTAATCCCTTCCAGAGGAATGAATGGCTATGTATATTTTCTGAAGAACTCCCCACTTAAGGAAATAAACCTAAAAAACCCAATTTCCATTCTCCTCCTTTTAGCTACCACTTGAAAGAGCTGAAGAGACTAATCATAGGACTCAGTCATTTAGGTGACAGAATGGTTTGTTTTTATCACCACAAAAAGAAATGTAAAAAAAACATAATGTAGATCCCATTACTAGTCTCTCATTTCTCTATAATAGCCCTTATTTTTTTTTAATCGGCCCCATATTGAAAGAGAAAATGTCCCAGTTGAGACATTGTTAGACATAAGGCTGGGAGGCAGATTGTGGTCTCTGGTCACCAGGGGTTTGTTTGGCCAGGTTTCCTCAATAAATAATAATGAAGCACAATAGGAAAATGTAAATGTTAAGTCCCTGAAACTGCAATACCAGCAGGGGAGAGTCCAGTTGCTGTCCTCAATTTCTCCAGCATTGATAAACAGTCTGCTTGGCTCCTTACAGATGTTGTCTATGAAGTCTAGAGTTACTAGTAACTATTTTCCAGCATGTAAAGGGATCCAGTCTTGTCCTTCAAAACAGCTTGGCTGCTTCCCCAGGATATATGTAATTAAAAATATATATTCCTGCAAAAGCTGTTTCTCCAAGAAAATTGCCACTGATGTCAGGACATGTAGTGTTTCCAAACTGAGAGCTAAGGGATGATTTCTTAAGCTTTTATAACCTAGTTCCAAAGTTCTGAAACTTCCAAAAGGATATTTCACCCGCAATAGGTCTAATCCCAACCATCTTTGCAAAACCACAATCTAACTTTTAAAATGACCTATGTAAAAAATGCACCTAGTAAGTAAGCTTGTGTGTCTGTTTCTTATCTCTCAGAAGTTACTGCCAGAACCACAGCTTTCTGAAGCTTTTAGTGTGGACAGCTAAGCTCTATTTTTTTTTTCCCCACAACTTCTGTCTTCTCAAAATTTCTAAAAATCACTCAGCCTCACCAACGAAAACACAACCAATGTTAATGCTTGTAAAATTTTCATCTTAGTCTTCTTCCTCCCAATGTATTGATGGTTGTTTTGTGTTTTTACAAGATAACAATCACCCTGTACATGCAAATTCTTTCTTCACTTATTATTGTGGGACAAATATTTTCTATGCCATTTACATAAGCTTTACATTTTTTAACAACTGCAAAAAAAATTCTTCCACTATTCCAACTACCCTCCTGTAACTGCTTCTCTCTTTCCAAGCATTAAACCTGCCTTCCACCCTGAGGATAAGAACCGAAGCCAACATAACCGTTCCTTCCTGCATGACCTCTAAAACCATACTTCCTGCATGACCTCTAAAACCATACGGCAGAAGCTAGGGGAACATTCAGGAGAAAACAGCGCAGTGGTGCTTCATTTAACAACCCACTCCAAAAATACGGGGGAGAAAGAACGTCGGTAAGTGGCCGAGAAGGAAGAAGTCCCCGTCTTATCTCTCCTTCCAAGCCTCAACTGCAGCTGGCTGCCCTATCAGGGACTCGCCCACTGAGCAGCAGCGCCTAATCCTTGGCAAAGATAACCCTCAGCTCCTCTGGGGTTAGGGGGTTGGCCAGACATGGGTGGGCAAGGGAGAAAAACGGAAGGGCGGGGTGTAAGAGTGGGTTCTTTCCCAGGCCAGATGACTTACACAACGTTTTGGCTTCCAGTTCCTGGGAAAGGACAGAAAAGTGGGGGTGGGGATGGAACTCACTTTTCCAGGAGAGGAACACCGGCCAGGTTAGGAAGAGGACAGGGGGCTCCCTGGGACACCGCCTCCGCGAGGTTAGTCTGGAGCGTCCCTCCCCAAGGGGGTCCCGTCAGGGGTGAGGGTGGGGGCGCCCACCTGCAGCTGGCTGGAGCAGCCGTACTGGATGAGCGGTGTGAAAGTTGTCAGCTGCAGCTCGGCGTCCGTCTGCAGCTCGTGCCCCACCAGGTTGGGCATCTTGGTCACGTTGTAGCCCAGGTTCTGGCACATGGAGATACGGATGGGGTCGCAGCGCCGCTCCTCCTCGTCCCCAAAGCCCCGCGCCGGCCCCAGGAGTAGCAGCAACTGCAGCAGCAACCGCAGACTAAGCCCAACGCCCCCGGGCGCCCCCGGGATGCTCGGCCCTGCGCCCCGCCAAGCCATAGCTAGAGTAAGGGGCGGCGGCGGCGGCGGCGGCGGCGACTCCTCCAGCAGACACCCCCAGTTTGCACCGGGGAGCCAGTTGCCCGCTCTGCTTCCAGCTCCGGGGAAGTGTGATAAGGCGCCAAGGGCGACGAGGGGGCAGCGGCCGGCTCTCCAGCAGCTGCGCGCGACTGTTTGGGATATTAGATGCCCCGGGCCGAGGCCGAGGGACTGACTGCGAGGGTCATGGCTGCAGGCCACCAGCCCACAACCCGGCGCCGGCCGCGACTGCTCAGCGCCTCCGCGAAACCCCGCCAGCACCCAGCGCAGAGCAGCTCTCACCGCCCGAGCCGGCGGGGCACTGGAGACTCGCTGTGCGGCTGCGGGGCGGGACGGACAGCGCGCCTCTCCAATGGCCGGCAGCCGTGGGCAGTGAGGGGCGGGGCTGTGGGCGGGGCCTCTCTCCCGCTGGAAGGGTCAAGCCCCCACTTGCGGGCCCCCTCCTCGGTCCCGCCCGCCCTGTCTCTCCAGAGCGCCCCGCCCCGGCCCGCTTCCCGGCTCTTGCTTTCCTCCCACTCGGATCCCGGCGAGCTGGGGGACCGGCGGGGATGGAGTTGAGTTGCTCTGGCCTAGGCAACCTGCCCCCAGCCCTCCCAGGTGAAAAGTGCTGTCCGATCAATCTGTCCTCTTTCTTTCCTAGATCCTTCCAGCTGTCGCCTGGGCCGCTGGCAGGTTCCTCTCTCCGTCGGGCAAAGAAACTTACACAAAGGACACGGGATTCGGATTTACAGATTGTGGCTTTCAATCCCTACTTTGTGACCTTGAGCAAATTGCCCAGCCTCTCAGCGTCAGTTTCCTTCTCTGTAAAGTGACTTGGGAGAATTAGAGATAAAGTGTAAAACGCTTAGCACCGTGCCTGGTACCGTGCGAGTCCGCAGCTATTTTCAATCCAAACTCGCCAGGGTTGGAGCCCGGCCCCTGTCCCCGCCCCCAGACTCGCCCGGGGCAGCAGACCAGCCGACGAACGCGCGCTCCTGTTTCCTCACCGTATGAAATGAAATTCCACAGGGGGATTCGAAAGGAAATGAGACCGGGACGCTCCGTGCTTCTCGGCCCGCCGCCCTTCCTGTCTCAGGGACACGGTTTCTAAATAAGGTTGGGAGGGTGAGAGGGCGGGAGGGGAGAGGCTTGACCTGTGCACTAGGGGAAAGGAAGGCGCACAACCACCAGGACCCCCCTCCGCCAGCCTTCCGGGCACCCCTCCCCTGCAGCCTGCACCCCTTTCTTCCTTACTCTGCTTCTGCGTTGGGTTCTGGGGATCTGGAGATCATGCCATCTGAGTTTCAATCCAACTTCCCTGTCTCTCATTCCCAGCCCCTCTGGGCTTTGTGCTGGTCCACCCTCTCTGCTTTCTAGCGGGCCGGTGACACTCCTAGCAGGTGGATTCCTAAACCGTTTGGTTTTTTGCTTGATGTGGTCAAGCTCCTGCAACCTGTCCGAGGGTCAAACTGGCCGTCAATCAAACAGAGAAGTTCGTGTCTACCTCACACAGTTGTGGGAGTTAAATGAGATAATGCCTGTAAATAATGTAGCGCAGTGTCTGGCACATAGTACTGAATAAATTGGTTATTGATGTGTTCGGGGAGGAGATTCTGGAACAGCAAGGGGAAGCCAATTGTGGGACCACGACCTTTCCACGTCCTGTCTTCGTTATAAAGACATCTCCAGCAGCCCAGATCTCACAGTCTGGGGAAAGGACTTCTGCCCTCTCCCTAGGGTCCTCTTGTCCACACTTGCCACTGTTTTCCGATGGCTGTTTTTATGAATTTTTGTATCCTCCCATTTCAACCAATTATCTGGCGCATGGCAGAGGCTAGATGCAAATTAGAAGGACGTCTGCACAACTAGTATGGTGCTCATAGGCTGTCTTGTACTTATATTGGCAGCTAGACTTGGCTGTGGGCAGAAATGGAATCAACTTTTTCTGGTCTTTGGCTCAGTGCCTAGAGTTGTGTTGAGCATATAGAAGCTGTATTGTCTCCAGTCCTTACCATAACCTCCCAGTGAAAGAAGCTCTCTTAGCCCTTTAAAGAGATTAGGAAACTGAGGCTAGAACCAAAGTAATAGTTGGAGAATGGTTTGGTTTTTTTTTAGAGACAGAGTCTCACTTTGTCACCCTCAGTAGAGTGCCGTGGCATCACAGATCACAGCAAGCTCTAACTCCTGGGCTTAGGTGAATCTCTTCCCTCAGCCTCCTCTGTAGCTGGGACTACAGGCACCTGCCACAACGCCCAGCTATTTTTTGCAGCAATTTGTCTGGAGCCAGGTTTGAACCTGCCACCCTCAGTATATGGGGCTGGCACCCTACCCACTGAGCCACAGGCCCTAATAGTTGGAAAATGATAGCACCAACCAAACCAGGTCCTCCAGCTGAGGACCTTCAAAGATGGAAAACAGGGTTATTTCTGCAGAAAATGTTCCCAGGGGGAAGTCAGAGGTAGGGTGGGTTGACAGTGGTAGGGTCGAATGTCTGTGTGTTGAGTAATGCGTGAGACCATTGGCCTACAGAGGTCAATGAATGATCAGATAAACAGATCAAATGATCTATTAATAATTTGGGCTGCAGAGATGAAAAAATAGAGTAGAACAAATGAATAAATGATTCCTCTCCTCTAGGACCTCACAGGAGAAGAGATAAAGAATAAGTAAACAATAGCTCAATGTGCTAGGAGCACCGATAGAGAATTTTGAGTAAATTGAAAGGAGAAGTAGCTGAGTTAGGAGGGCTATTTAAAGGGGGATGACCAGCAGAATGCTGAGCTACAAGTGGAGTTAGTGTGCAACTGGCACGTCTCCCGGGGTGGGGCAGGAGAAAGGGCATGCTTTGTGCAGGAGGTGTGTGTACGTGGTTATTACACAGTGAATTCCCTGAGGTCGCAGAGGAGGAACTGTCTCTTCCATAGGGCCTGGCACGGAGAGGGCCTTCATTAGTGCTGGGTGAAGGAATACCAGATCAGTAACAAACCGCTCATACATTCATTATTTTATTTATTTCTCACAACACCTTGAGAAAACTGAGGCTGTGAGAGATCAAGGCATTTTCCCAAGATCACACAGTGAATGATGGAAAGAGACTCAAGGCACATCTGGCTGGCCTCCAACTCTGCGAACATGGTACTGTTCTTGCAGAGGAAACCGCTTAACACCTGACCTAATCTATAGTTAAAGAGGCTCCTTTTGTAATATGGACCTCTTTTTTCTAAACCTGGCATCTCTGCCTCAGCTTGCTCAAAGCGCCTGTCTTCTCTGGGAAACACATGAAGAAGCCCCTTGCCTGTCACAAGCTTTTCCTATCAACAGCCTTTCTTTCTAGTCATGGGACTCATCACAGGTATTTTCCAAAAAAGAAAGCCCGGGGAATCACATTTCAGTCTGAAAAAGGAAGAAAACAAAGACCGTGACTTAGAGCTGGGTCTGAATGGCCCAGAGCCCCTCAGCTTCCCTCTCTGGAGTGGTTTACACAGTCTGCAATCTGCTCTGGTGACAGGCCCTGCGTGTTTGTCTTTGTTTTAGAAAACACTTCCCCGAGGGAGTTCCAGGCAGAGGGATATCCACCCTGTGATACCCCAGCATTTCTAAGAGGAAAAGATAAGGGCTAGTGAATGAGACCTTCAGTTAACCTGAAGTGCAGGCCGTGAGTGGCTCTGGCTTGAATGCCCTGGCAGTTTCCTTGGTCCCACCTCTGAGGAGCTGGGACAAACAGGACTTCAGCAGGCTGTTGAGCAGTTGGAGGGTGCCCCATTTGTATCTAATGAGAGGCTGGATTCTAATTAACTCCTGTCATGTGTTAATTTTTTAACCTGACATTTTCTGCTCTAATAGATTCTTGTAATGGTTCCTAAATTAAAGGCTGCATTGGAAGACTAGCGTTTAGGTTAAAATCCACCACCTAAGAGGATGGGAGCCATAAACATCCTTTCCTTCCTTAGGAAAACCTCTCATTTGCAGTTCTTTGCTAACCCAATTAAGTGCTGAAGTAGTCACCCCAGAGCCTGCTTTTTATTTCCTGAGAAACAATTCAACTAATCCATATTCAGTAGTGTCCAAGAAAAGTCTTATTACAGCCACTCATGAAGAAATCAGCTTCTTTGAATCTAGACAGAACATTTAGAACTCACAAAGAGCTGTCTTGATAGAAAATGCAAGCAAGTGGTTCATTATTACCCTGGTTAGTGTTTGAGGGGAAAATTCCCTGGGATTGAAACCCCATAAGTATTGGGAATGTGCTGTGGAACAAGAGAAGCATAGGGAAAAGCCATGCCACATACCATCAGTTTATAAATAGTCTGGGTGCTACATACTCCCCTGCACCCAAACTAGGTATAAAACAAAAATGTGTGTACTGGATAAGGTGGAAGGGATCGTGCTCCAAGTTGAGGAATCAGAGTCCCAAGAGATTAAGTAATAGCTGTTAAGTGGCAGAGCTAAACTCTCTTTTTAGTTCATTGCCACACTAGCCAGCAGAGACAATGGTCACTACAGAGCTCCTGGCATGTCAAGAAAGCAAAGCCCTGTCGCTCCACCTACCTGCAAATCTAGCAAGCATAACATGGCACATGGGACATTCTTATTTATTGGTGGTGATTGTCTATTGAAAAGATAAAAGGCAAAAAATAATGTAAAACACTTTGTACCTCCACAGCCTCATTTCATGTCAATATTTATCAGCCAAGCCATTAGCAAATGTTTAGTGATGGGTTATTGTGGACACGTCACTGAGTTAGGTACTGGAGGATATGCAGACATGTAAGAGGTGGTTTCTGCCTTCAAGGATCATATAGTCACATTGGGCATTGGAAAAGATTGAGACATGAGACCAAGAGTGAAATGAGTTTGTTTATGGTTGAGTGCTTTTTCTTGGGCTTCCTTAGCCCCAGTCTTCCCTAGTTATGGTACATAAGGTTCTGAATTATAAGGGTTTAGTTTTACTTTTGTCTCTTTCACTGTCCTGTGAGGTAGGAGGCTGTGTCTTGCTCACTATGGTGCTCCTAAACAGCACAGAACAATATTACCAGACACATAGAAGGTACTCATTAGCTAGCTGTTGAATAAATAAATGAGTTGTTAGACTTTAAGTGACCTGATTCTTCAGAAGAAGAGAGCCTTCATTATGGGCTGGGTATAGGCAACCACAAAAATACAACCTAAGTGATGCTAGAATGATGATCAAGTCCAGATTATAAACCGTTCCTATAAATCAGACGTGGTTCACAGCTTTCAGCTATCTTGTAAACTCAGATGTTTTGCCAACCATTTGTCTTCCTTTTTTTTTTATTTTATGGTGCCTATTCTTAAACCTTTCAAGGTATAAAAACATCTTCATCAAAATCATTTACTTCAGAGGCAAATATGTTTCTCTATTTCATGAATCAGCCTGAGACATTTTTTTATCACTGCTTATTGGCTAGTCAATCACTCACCTCATTATTGTCAACTGAAGCTGTGGAATTACATATACCACAAGAAAAGTGGTAAGAGCCAGGATCACAAGTCAAAACATGGGTCAGTCAGGGGATCACCTATAATTGGTAAATTTGTAGAAAAATTAGAATGTGAGTTTAGCTGTACGTCTCCAAGAGACTTGGGAAGCATGGAAAAGAAGTCACTTATAATAATATTCTCATAGGCAGTATTCCCATCTGTTGATACATGAGAAATGAATATGAAAAAAAATGATAGTAAATAATGGCCAAGGGGCAAACTAACCACATGTGGTATGTGAGCATGATTAAGGTTAGACAAAATCCCAGGTGGTGGTTTTAGAAGGTGGCCTCAAATTCTTTGATGATTCTCCCATTGAAAGGCAAGGTTGATGTTCCCCGGCCTTAAATATGGTAAAGTATGCTCTTAAGTGACCCTAGGTGACTTTCAAAGCTGCATCATGAAAGGCCACACATTTTCTACTTTGTTTGCTGGAAAACTCACTTTTGGAACTCTGAACAGCCTTGTAAGAAGTGCAACTACCCTAAGATGGCAGGCTGTTGAGTTGATAGTGTTGGGTGGTGCTGGCCTGGCTCAAGCGCCACCTCAGCATCAGCATCCCACTGCAACCCTGGAGGCAGGAGCCACAGCCAGCTGTGCAGGAGCTCCAGAGCTCCAGTGGGGGTGGGCAACAGCTCCAGCATGCCTGCCTGCTGCTGCACTAGGCCTGTCCTGCCCTCTGGGCTGCTGTGCCTGAGGTGGGAGATGGGCAGTCTCGGCCCCCAACTTCCCTCTTTTCATCTGGGGGAAAACTGGCTTCCTCAGTACCCCTTTCTCTCCTTTCTGGCAGGGAGATGCATGCTGCCTCCACCCCTACCTTCTCTCCCTGGCAGGGAGGGTGGAACAGCTAGGGTAGCCTAGGAAGAGACTACCACACCTGCCCTCCAGCTTCTAAATAGGACAGAAGACTAAAGGGTGTGGCTAAGGGCAGAGAGCAGAAAACATGTTATGGCTAGGGACTGTTCCTACTGGGAACAGATACTGGATAACCCCTAGTGACTCTACAGTGATGTGGGCTCATTGAGCCCATTATCATATAATTAAACTTGAAAATGTCAATCCCCATGAGTTCTTTGGGAAGGTTCATGGGAAAGACACATCCATGTTAAGAAGTTTGTTAAATAACCTCAACCTGTCAGTTACCCCAAAGGTGGCAGGCAATAACCAATCCTGCAGCAGGGGAGAGGCAGGACAAAGTAGATAGCTTAGTTAGCCTGTAACAGACGGTATGAGAGGGACCCATCTTGCTCTTTGAGACTTGTTTTCCTTATGGTTTGTGTGCTTTGTATGTTGTATGTTGATGGAGAGTCTTTTGTGGTTGTGATCCCTCCATCATTAGCTAGGCACCAGTGCTCATTCTTGGCACTGGAAGCCAAGAACCAGGGAACATCCTCTATGAGAGGGACCTAACAATAGCCAGATAAGCTTGTCCTTCAGCCATCTTAACCCAGGTCCCCGATATGAGTGAAGAAGGCACCTTGAAAGTGGATTCTCTGGCTAAAGCTGTTCCTGCCCCCAACTGGTTTGAGTCATTCAATGCAGACTTTATGGAGCATAGAAGAACCATCCTTGCTGTGCCCTTTCCAAATTCCTAACTCCCCAAATCTGTGATGGTTATTGTTTTGTACCTAAAGATTTAGGCTAGTTTGTTTTCAGCAATGTATAATAGGAACAATTAAATAACAAGATACCAAAGGAGAGTGTGACTAAGCTAGAAAAAAATGAATATGAAATAAAGATGGATAAAAGGACTTTACATTGTCTCTTGGAGAAAAAGATAGCACATTTTCAGTTGCATGAGAGACAATTGTATAAGGTGAAGAGAAAGCATGATTTTACTATTGTCTTTATTTAGAGGTTAAGTATGGTTTAAAAGAAGCATGTATGCTGCCCAGCAGATAATTAGACTCTGGTAGCAATGTACTGTGTTAATTTAGCTAAACAGGAACTACCATTCCCAGAATTCCCTTTCTACAGGGTTCCAGATTAGAGCTGGCTACAAGAGAAATTGTCAGAAGATTAGAGAGGTGGAAGTGAAGCAGTATTTTTATTCTCCAAAAGTTGCTGTTGAGTGCCAGACACCATGGAGTTTCATTGTCACTGATCTGCTGGCTCATCTGTTGGCAGAGACAGCTCCTGAATGTACAGCTCTTCCAACTGCTGACTGTCCCCTCTTTCATCTTCTCTGAGTCCAGGTGGGCCAGGTGCATGACTAGTTCTCTGGCTAAGGGCTCTAGATTCTGCAGGTCACCCACATCATCAAGGTTAGAGGTAAAGGCAGACCTACGATCCAGTTTGTCCCTCTAGGTTCCATTTTGCCTGTGATTTCCCAAACTTCATACCAGTTTTTCTTCTTTTTTAAAATATATTTCTTTAAAAGTTTTATTTTTAACTGACAATAATTGTATATATTTATGAGATAATTGTATAAATTTATGTATATGTTTAGATATATATTGTGGAATGATTAAATCAGGCTAATTATCATATCTATCACTTCAAATGTTTATCATATTCTGCAGTGAAAACATTTAAACATTTAAAATCCTCTCTTTTTGGCTCAGCGCCTGTGGTTCAAGTGGCTAGGGCGCCAGCCACATATATCTGAGCTGGCGTGTTCAAATCCAGCCCGGGCCCACCAAACAACAATGACGGCTGCAACCAAAAAATAGCTGGGCATTGTGGCAAGTGCCTATAATCCCAGCTACTTGGGAGGCAGAGGCAGGAGAATCGCTTGAGCCCAATAGTTGGAGGTTGCTGTGAACTGTGATGCCATGGCACTCTACCTAGGGCAACAGCTTGAGGCTCCATCTCAAAAAACAAAAAATAAAAAACTCTCTTTTAGTGATTTTGAAATCTATAAAACATTGGTATTAGCCATAGTCACTATGCTGTGAAATAGAACACCAGAACTTATTTCTCCTGCCAAATTGACACTTCTTTTACGGGATCAGTTAGACAGAGTCTGATCAGAGTCACTATGAGTGAGGTAAAGTAAAGAATTTATTATAGGGTTTAGACCTTACAAAACTGTAGAAACCAGTGAAATACTCTGTGCAAGGTTTTGCCTCTGTGCCTGGTATTAAGTGTGAAGTCACTAGATCAGCTAGACCTATAACCAAAAAGAAAGATGGCATATAAAGATGCACATAAACTGGAGAAGAAGGTGTGGAAAAAGATATTCCATGTGAAAAAAAAACAAAAAAAGAGTAGGAATAGCTATCCTTAGATAAAATAGAATCCACATCAAACACTGAGAAAATAGATGAGAAGGTCATTATATGGATCAGTTCAGAAAGAGGATATAACAATACTAAACATATATGCACCCAACATCAGAGCACATAAATATTTAAAGCAAATATCAATAGATGTAAAAGGAGAGATAGACTGCCACACAAGAATGGTAGGAGACTTCAGCACCCCACTTTTGGCAATGAACAAATCATCCAGGCAGAAAATTAATAAAGAAATATCAAAGTCAAACTATATAGACCAACAGACATTTGCAGCGCCTTTCATCCAACTGCTATGGAGTACACATTCTTTTCATCCGCACATGGAACATTCTCCAGGATAGAATATACGTTATGTTACAAATGTCTTAACAAAGTCAAAAAAATTGATATCATATCAAGAATCTTTTCTGACTAAAATTCAATAAAAGTAGAAATCAACAATAATAGGGACTTTGTAAACTATGAAAATACACATAAATTAAACTACAGGCTCCTGAATGACCATTGGGTCAAGGAAGAAATAAAGAAGGAAATTTAAAAAATTTTTTGAAGCTAATGAAAATGGAAATGAAAGATACCAGAACCTATAGCACACAGTACAAATAGTTCTAAGAGAGAAGTTTATAAAAATAATATGTCTACATCAAAAAAAAAAAAATAGGAAGACTTCAAGTAGGCAAACTAATAAAGCAGCTAAAGGAATTAGAAAAATAGGGACAGGCTTGGCGCCTGTGGCTCAAGTGGCTAAGGTGCCAGCCACGTACACCTGAACTGGCAGGTTCGAATCCAGCCTGGGCCCACCAAACAACAATGACGGATGCAACCAAAATGTGGCCAGGCGTTGTGGCGGGCACCTGTAGTCCCAGCTAGTTGGGAGGCTGAGGCAAGAGACTCACTTGAGCCCAGGAGTGGGAGGTTACTGTGAGCTGTGATGCCACAGCTCTCTATCCATGGTGACAGCTTGAGGCTCTGTCTCAAAAAAAATAAAAAATAAAAAAAAAAGAAAAGTAGGGACAAATCAAACCTAAAATTAGTAAAAGGAAAGAAATAATGGATATCAGAGCAAAGATAAAGTAAGTTGAAACTAAAAAAAACATAAAAGATCAACAAAACAAAAAGTTGGTTTCTTCTTTTTTCTCATCAGTTTCTTTCTTTTTTTTTTCATTAAATCATAGTTGTATACATTAGTGCAATCAAGGGGTACAATGTGCTGGTTTCATATACAATCTGAAATGTTTTAATCAAACTGTTTAAGATAGCCTTCATGGCATTTTCTTAGTTATTGTACGAAGACATTTGTATTCTGCATTTAGTAAGTTTCGTGTGTACCCTTCTGAGATGCACGATAGGAAAAAAAATACCCAAATAAATTAAAATCAGAGATGAAAACATTACATCTGGTACCATAAAAAGACAAAGGATCATTTGAGACTATTGTGAACTACGCCCAACAAATTGGAAAACTTAGAGGAAATGTATAAATTCATGAACACATACAATCTACCAATATTGAACCACGATGAAATAGAAAACCTGAATAGGCCAATAATGTGTCTTGAGATTTAAACAGTAATAAAAAGTCTCCCATCAAAAAAAAGAAAAAAACCACAAACCAGTATCTGAAGGCTTCACTGCTGAATTCTATCAAACACTTAGGAAAGAATCAATACCAACTCTACTCAAACTATTTCAAATAATTGAGGAGGAGGAATACCTCCAAACTCATGTTCCAAGGCCAGCATTACCCTGATATCAAAACCAGACAAAGACATAAACACACACACACAAAAATGTCAGGCCAATATCCTTGATGAGCATAGATTCAAAAATTCTCAACAAATTTTAGCAAGCCAAATTCAACAATGCACTAAAAAGATCATTCGCCATCATCAAGTGGGATTCAGCCCAAGGATGGAGCAAAGTTTCAACATACACAATCTATAAACATGATACATCACAGAAACAGAATAAAGGACAAAAACCCTGTTCACTTCAGTAGAAGCTAAAAAAGCACTCTATAAAAATCAATATTGCCTCATGATTAAAAAACCCCCAACAAATTGTAGAAGGAACATGTCTTTTTTTTTTTTTTTTTTTTTTGAGACAGAGCCTCAAGCTGTCACCCTGGATGGAGTGCTGTGGCATCACAGCTCACAGCAACCTCCAACTCCTGGGCTTAAGCAAGTCTCCTGCCTCCGCTTCCCAAGTAGCTGGGACAACACCCAGCCATTTTTTTTGGTTATAGCCATTATTGTTGTTTGGCGGGCCCGGGCTGGATTCGAACCTGCCAGCTCAGGTGTACGTGGCTGGTGCCTTAGCCACTTGAGCCACAGGTGCTGAGCCTGAAGGAACATATCTTGATAGAATAAAGACCATATGTGAAAAGTCCATCGGCCCAGTGCAGTAACTCACGCCTGTCATCTTAACACTCTGGGAGGCCAAGGCAGGTGGATTGCTTGATCTCAGGAGTTCAAGACTAGCCTGAACAAGAACAAGACTCCGTCTCTAAAAAAATAGCCAGCATTGTGGCAGGTGCCTGTTGTCCCAGCTACTTGGAAGGCAGAGACAAGAAGATTATTTGAGCCCAAGAGTTTGAGGTTGCTGTGAGCTATGATGCCATAGCACTCTACTGAGTTCAACAAAGTGAGATTCTGTTTCAAAAAAACAAAAAAGCCCATGTCCAATGTCATACTTAATGGGGAAAAATTGAAAGCCTTTCTGCTAAGATTTGGACCAAAACAAGGATGCCCACTTTTACTACTTCTACTCAACATAGTACTCTAAGTCCTGGCCAGAGAAGTTAGGTAAAAGAAAAGAAATAAAGGTATCTAAATTGGAAAGGTAGAAGTCAAATTAGCTTAATTCACAAAGGACATGATCTTATATTTAAAAAAACTTAAAGACTCCATCAAAAACTCTCAGAAGTGATAAAAAAAATTCAGTAAATTTACAGGCTACAAAATCAACATGCAAAAACCAGTTGCATTTATTCACACCAACAACAAACAATCTGAAAAAGAAATCAAGAAAGCAATCTCATTTATTATAACCGCAAAGAATATAAAATACATAGAAATCAATTTAACCAAAGAAGTGAAAGATCTCAACAAGAAAAACTGTTAAACACTGATGTGTTTATTTTTATTCCAGTACAATACTGTATTTTGGGCTCGGCACCCTTACCACAGTGGTTATGGCACTAGCCACATACATCACGAGGCTGATGGGTTTAAATTCAGCCCAGGCCAGCTGAACCACAATGACAACTGCAACCAAAAAAAAGCCAGGCTGCTCAGCGCTTGTGGCTCAAGCAGCTAAGGCTCCAGCCACATACACCTGAGCTGGTGGGTTCAAATCCAGCCAGGGGCCTGCCAAACAACAAAGACACTGTGGCAGGCGCCTGTAGTCCCAGCTACTCAGGAGGCAGAAGCAGGAGAATCGCTTGAGCCCAGGAGTTGGAGGTTGCTGTGAGCTGTGATGCCACAGCACTCTACCTAGGGTTACAGCTTGAGGCTCTGTCTCAAAAAAAAAAAAGCTGGGCACTGTGGCGGATGCCTATAGTCCCAGCTTCTTTTGAAGCTGAGACAAGAGAGTAGCTTAAGCCCAAGAGATTGAGGTTGCTGTGAGCTGTGATGCCACTGCACTCTACCAAGGGTGACATAGTGAGACTCTGTCTCCAAAAAAAAAAAAACATAGAAAAATTAGCCAAGTGTGGTGGCATGTGCCTGCAGTACCAGTTACTAAGGAGAATGAGGCAGGAAGGTGGCTTAAACCCAGGAGTTTGAGGTTACAGTGAGTTATAATGATGCCACTGCAGAAAGAATCTGTCTCCAAAAAAAAAAAAAATGAACAAAAATACAAATGGACAACAGGTATATTAAAAACTTCTCAACATCACTAATCACCAGGGAAATGCAAGTCCAAACCAGAATGAGATAGCATCTTACCCCAGTTAGAATGGCTTTTGTCAAAAAGACAAAAAGAAATTGGTGAGAACACAGAGAAACACTTGTATATAGTTGATGAAAGTGGGTAATGTAAAGTAGTATTGCCATTATGGAAAACAGAATGGAGGGTTTTAAAAAGTTAAAAATAGAATGACCACATGATCCAGCAGAAGGAAACAAGTATATCAAAGATACAGCTGCACTACTGTGTTTATTCTAGCACTTGTCACTATAGCCAAGAAATGAAATCGACCTAAGTGTCCATCCACAGATGAATGGATACTGAAAATCTGGTATATACACACACTGGACTATTATTCAGCTATTAAAAAGCAAGAATTAAATGCTGTCATTTGCAGCAGCGTGGACGGAGCTGGAAGTCATTATAGTAAGTGAAATAAGTCAAGTATAGAAGGACAAATCTCACATGTTCTCACTCACTTGTAAAAGCTAAAAAAGTGAATCTCCTGGAGGTAGACAGTAGAATTATGATTGTCAGAAGCTAGGAAGGGAGGGGGAGGTTGAACTTCTCATTTTGTTCATGTATTGATTCTGTGGGCTTTTTTATTGTTTTCTTGTTTGTTTGTTTGTTTGTTTAGTTGTTTATCTGTGTTTCCTTGTATCTTGCTGGGCTTCTTTAATAAAGACAATTATTTTTAATTCTTTGTTAGGCAGTTCATAAATCTCCATTTCTTTACAGTTGGTTACTGGTATTTTATTTTGTTCCTTTGTCAGTATCATGTTTCCTTCATTATTTGTGATCCTCATGGCCTTGTGTTGTTGTCTAAGCATCTTTATTGGTTGGTTGTGGCAGGGAATGCCCTTCACCAGTTAACCTACCCAGAGATTCTGTGGTCCATGGATGGGCTTACTACCATAGTTCTTAGGTGGCTGGTGTGGGGCCTGAGTCAAAGGATGGATGATCCAGGTGTCTGGGTCCACAATGGGGAGCCTGGTACCTGAGTCTGTAAGGGGGCCAGAAGCCTGAATCCACTGGGCAGGCCTGGAGCTCGAGTCCACATGAGCAGGTCCAGTGCCCAGGCTTGCAGGGATAGGCCTGGATTCTGAGTCCACTGGAGCCTAGGCCATGGAACCTGGCTGGGAGCATGAGCCTGTGGCTGTCAGCCTTGAACTTGGGGCTTCAGGGGCTTTTCTGGCAGAGGGATAGACCTCTCTTAGCTTTCCTTCACTAGTTTGCTGTGACATTGAGTTCAAATTTGCCTGTGTTATAGTGCTTAAACAATTTTCTCCTATCATTCTGGAGTTGTCTGTACCTCTTAGTAAAGGTGATGCTATGGTGAAACTCCAGAGGCATAATTTTGTCCTTTTTTGTTTTTCCTCTCTCTCTCTCTTTTTTAAAGTGTTTCAGGCTACTTGAGGGTACAAAGAATTAGGTTACACTGTTTGCATTTGTTGGGTAAAGTCCCTCTTATGATTGTGCCCCATCCCAAGAGGTGTGCCATACACCCAGTTGTGCCCCTTAAGTGGGAGCACCTCCAACCCACTCCGTTGTAAGATGGAACAGGACCTCACTTTGTGTTGCCCAGGCCAAAATGCAGTGGTGCAATCAGAGCTCACTGTGCAGCCTCAAATCCCTGGGCTCAAGCAATCTTCCTGCCTAAGCTTCCTGAGTAGTTGGGACTATAGATGTGCACTATCACTCCCAGATATTTATTATTATTTTTTTAGAGGCAGTGTCTCACTATGTTGCCTAAGCTAGTCTCAACCCTCTGGCCTCAAGTTATCCTCCCACCTTAGCCTCCTGAGTGACTGGGATAAAAGGCATGAACCACCATGCCCATCTCTATATTTTATATTCTCGGTGAATAGTGCCTCCTGGAATTGTACAATGTATCATTCTTTATACCATGGTGAAGCAGCAAATAGTAGCTAAAGTGCTTTAGAAATACTATCTAAGTTAATGTGATACTCTAAAAGGTAAGAACTATTGTCTTGTCTGTTTATCAATGGCAGAAAATATTTGAAGGGATTAAGGCATTTTTTCAAGGTTATAGTATAGTACCAACTCAGATCAACCAACAGTAACAGCTAGCAAAGGAGAGCCAGAGAGACACTGGTAGGAATTCTAACTTAAGAGTTTATTAGCTGTGTGATGTTAGCAAACTCAACATTTATAAGCCTCAGTGTCCATATCTTTAAAATGGGGATAATAACAATTGTGGCAGACATTGTTGGTTGTTTAATCAATAGCCTCTCCCAACCCCCCATTAGACCAATTTAATCCTTTTTTCCTTTCAAACAACAATATATCAGGCTGTCACATGCTGCAGAGGATGACGTGTTCTTTCCTAGTCCTAGAGGGGAGAATAAATCTTTTCCCTTGCTAGTGACTGGTACAGGAGAGGGCCTATGACATAATTCTAGCTAGTGAGGTGGAAGTAGAAATGAAGAGAGGATGGGCACAGGAGGCTTATCTTTCAAGACTAATGTGGCATTAAAGACCAACTTGTTTTTATGCCAGCTTTTGGATCTTCTATGAGGATGTAACAGCTAGAATTGTTGTTTACAGAAAAGGTACAGACCAAACTCCACCGATGAGTGTGATGGTTAATTTTACATGTTAACTTCACTGAGCCAAGGTGCCCACATATTTGGTCAAGCATTATTTGGGGCGTTTCTGAGAAGGTGTCTTTACATAAGTTTAACACTTAAATCACAAGACTAAGTAAAGCAGGTTGTCTTCCCTAGTGTGAGTGGACCTCATTCTAATCAGTAAGAAGCATGAGTGGCACAAAAACGCTGAACCTCCCCAGAGTAAAAATATATTCCTCCTTCCTGACCACCTTCAAACTGAAACATCAGTTTTCTCTCTTTCTTTTTTTTTTCTTACATTCATATTAGAACGGAAACATCAGCTCCTCCTGGGTGTCAAGGCTGCTGGACTGAAGACTGGACACACAGTGTTGGGTTTCCTGGTTCTTAGGTCTTCAGACTCGGCCCGAGACAACGTCATCTCTCTCCTGGCTCTCCAACTTGTCAACTCACCCTGCAGAGCTCCACAATTATGTAAGTCAGTTCCTCATAATAAACACACAGAGCTTGGCTCTATTTCTCTGGAGAACCCTGAGGCCATATACAATGAGAGAACTGAAATGTGGAAGAACCTGGTTCTTGTTGATATGGCTGAGTTACTGAACTAATGAACCCTGGCAAACCCTATGTCTGGATTTGTGGTTAAATGAGATAATACATTTTTCTTCTTATTTAAGTTGCTTTTAGTTGTATTTCTTTTTCTTTTTTCTTTTTTTTTTTTTTTTTGTAGAGACAGAGTCTCACTTTATCGCCCTGGGTAGAGTGCCATGCCATGGTATCATACAGCTCACAGCAACCTCCAACTCCAGGGCTTAGGCGACTCTCTTGCCTCAGCCTCCTGAGTAGCTGGGACTATAGGTGCCCGCCACAGCGCCCGGCCATTTTTCTGTTTTTGCAGTTCGACAGAGGTTGGGTTTGAACCGCCACCTTCAGTATATGGGGCCAGCGCCCTACTCGATGAGCCACAAGTGCCGCCCTTTAGTTGGGTTTCTTATTTCTTGTACCTAAGAGCATTGTGACAGACCCCAAAATCAAACTAGTCGGATGGCTGTGAAAATTTAATGATGGTCTGTAGATATTAGTTCTCTTCCCAGCATCTAAAATTATACTTCAAGGGGCACAGTCCTTAAATGGTGGAGTCTTCTATTTGTCACACTGAGCTTCCAGGGCATTCTTTTACTAGACTGTGAATTTCTCAAAGGTAGAAACTATTAAATTTGTCTCTAGCTCTAGCTTCTTTTACAGGTATTGAATGTTTCTTGGACTAGATCTTTTAATGGATTTGTTCTTTACTAGCATTGGGAGTAATTCCTGGGGAGCTGAGCAAAGTGAATATGACACAACTTTAGATGTATACCTTACCTGTACAAGTACTATAATTGTTTGTTACAGGATAGTCCATTTGGTTCTTTGGTTGACAGTTCTTATGTTGGCAATGATGTGCTTATATATTAACTGCTCTTATCTAAGGCCCATGCTATATTGAAGGCACCATTTCAACTTAATAACCACGTGCCCTATAATTGAATCCATCATGTAGACATTTCCTGACTGTTAGGATTGCAACCAAGGATAGACTTAGATTGCTTGAAGGGTTGAGTTACCTAAGGTCTCTGGGAAAAGCAATAGAAAATGCTAAATGTGATCTAAAAGATAAACAAGAATTTTAAGGATCGACAGCCATCACCTAGCTGCCTCTGCCTGCTGGAGCGTGTACTCTTCTTTATTTATTTATTTTTTTTTTGAGACAGAGCCTCAAGCTGTCACCCTGGATAGAGTGCTGTGGCATCACAGCTCACAGCATCCTCGAATTCCTTGGCTCAAGCGAGTCTCTTGCCTCCACCTCCCAAGTAGCTGGGACCACAGGCACCTGCCACAACACCCGGCTAATTTTTTTTGGTTGCAGCTGTCATTGTTGTTTGGTGGGCCCGGACTGGATTCGAACCCGCCAGCTCAGGAGTATGTGGCTGGTGCCTTACCCCATTGAGCCACAGGCACCGAGCCATGTGTACTCTTCTATATACCACAGGCCAGAACAAAAAAGAGGGAAGGAAGATCCCCATAAAAGGTAGGTTTGTGTATATGTTGTGGGGGTGGGGGAGGGTCAGAGAGAGGTTATCAAAAAAAAGGACACCTATGGCAGTTTGTATTTTGGGTTTCTTCTCAGAGGAAGCACCTTTCTAAGGAACTTTCGACTCTTCGCCATGACTCCCATGTAGGCTTTGTGAATGATAGGAATCCTTAACCAAGAAAGCCTTCTTTCTGCTCAGCAAGCTGTGAGGAAGTGATTAATATTCTTTGCGACAGTCGTTCCCAAAGTCAACGTCTAGAGACCCTAGAATCTAGAAGGTCAGGTGCACGGCACAGGAAATTACATTTTCCTTTAAGTACCCCAGGTGAGTAAGTACCCCGTCAGTAATTCTTCAGACTTTGCTTTGACTGTCTCTGCTATAGGAGCCTCTGAGCAAGGCTACTTATTTTGAGAAGGCCCTGCCAGCCAACTACCATGGCCTAGAATAGCTTTGTCAGGGTTTTCATGTGACGGTAGGGGATACAGGTGGGAGAAGTTGAGTCTCCAGAGCAGATACCTAGGTATTCTCGTCAAGAGGTCTTCAAGGTCCTCTCTGCCCACAAGAGGGACCTTATTCCTAAATAAAGGGCACCTGCAGTGTCAGGGATGCTTCTAGATCATTTTCTGTGAGAATTAATACTGTCATTCCTTCTAGGAATCTAGGTCGACATTACCCTAGGGGGTTCACAGGAACGTAAGGCAAGACTTTAGCCCCACTTGCTGAAAGCAGGGTACACTGTGTGCTGTATGGTCTGCATAGCCACATATGATGATGGCCTAATGAGATCGTTTCTCTGCCTTTCACCAAGGAAGGAACATGGTAATATGAGGATGAGTAAAATAAATAGGCTCGGTGCCCATAGCTCAGTGGGTAGGGTGTGGCCGCATATACCGGGGCTGACAGGTTCGAGCCTGGCCCAGGCCAGCTAGACAACAATGACAGCTACAATAACAACAAAAAAATAGCTGGGCATTGTGTGGGCGCCTGTAGTCCCAGCTACTTGGGAGTCTGAGGCATGAGAATCGCTTAAGCCCAAGAGTTTGAGGTTGCTGTGAGCTGTGACAGAACAGTGCTCTACTGAGGGTGACACAATGAGACTTGTATCAATTAAAAAAAAAAAGAATAAAATAAATAAACAGAGCTCTTTGGAATTTCAAATAGAGCCCTAAATAAACAGCATCCTTTTACTTCCTGGGTTCAAAACTTCATCAAATAAGTCAACGTGTTACCTTTGTTGGTAACAGAGACTAGACTGATCAGTACATGCTATAGCTCTAAGTGCAGAAAAATAGCCTCTCTCTATTCCCTAACTGGTATACAGCAGGTGCTAAATCGACACTTCTTCTAAACTTCCTCCACAATGTGATAGGTAAATATTATGATCCCCATTTTGTTGAGGAGGCACCAACTTGGGTAAGTTGAAGAAGCAGGATTCGAACCTAGACCTGACTAGACTCAACGCCCCCGTCTTGCTTAGCACTGGTGCTTCTGAGGAACCAGCAACTTCGACCACCAAAGCCCAACTAAACTGACCCGCAATTCTTACACATTTTCTGAAGTTGTTTTCTGACAGAGGGTTTTTTCTGTCCTAAATTTCTCCTTTGGCACAGACCATAAGGCCTAGCTCCTCCAGCAGATGTAGAAATGTGTAAAGCCTCCAATCCTCCAATTCTGGGTTGTTTATTGTTGCCCCTGGGAGCACTAGGTCTAATGCCAGCACGGATATACTATTTTGGAACTGAACACATTTCTCAGAAAACTCAGGCAGAGTGCCATTTCGAGGATATATCTTATATCATTGTCCCCCAGTGCAGTATCACGGCCGCTGTCCTTCAATCTGGGTGTCGCTGCCTATGGAGGAGAGTTGCTTTTTGGTCAGTGTTTACCTCCTGAGAGTGTTGGGAAAACCACATCCACAAAACCTGGAGGGATGTGCTACTTTAACGGGTTTCATCATTGCAAAGATACATCTTTCCATGGGATAGTTCTTATCTTAGTTTGGGCCCCTTAGAAACAGAGCCTGAGATGGGGATTTGTGCGTAAGTGATTTATTAAGTGTTATTAAGCAAAAGAGGAAAGACAGAAACAGAATAGGACAGGGAAAGGGGCTAAACAAAAATTGGGCCTCCACTGAGTCTAGTTCCAGCCTGACCTCCTGGGGAGCATTGAATCACAAATTGCATCACAGACTTAGTCTTGCTTTAAGGTAAGGGTGTCTGGCCTTTCGTACACTCTGTGACTTTAAGGTCATGGTCACTGGCTGAGGAGGTTGGATTTTTCTGTAGCCTGCTGGTCAGGGTGACTCCCATGAGCTCAAAGTTTCTTCCTGTTGGCAAAAGGTGATTCTTCAGAGAAGGGAGTAGCCGTGAGTTGTATCAGCCAGCTCTCCCAGTGGCTGGGGGCAACTGCCTGGGTGCATTGGCTGGTAAAGGACACCAATAGCAGGTATTTACAACATGACACAAAGGTCATTTGAATCTGGTATTCACATCAGAGTTCCCAAAGACTATGCCTTGTTGTATATTCCTTTCTATGTATTTAATTAATGAATAAACCAGTGCAAAAATCACAGTGCAAAATAATCAAGAATTCCAAGTAGCTGTAGATAATGTTCAAGCAATATCACCCAATTTCAACATTCAGCCAACCTTCCAAAATACACAACTTTGAAAGTTATAACCTAAGTCTCATTTTATATTCATTATCATGACCAATGATATTGTATGTGGTTCAATCTTACCATATGACCCATAGGTGGCACCAGAAACACCCCTACTAATTCATATAGTGTGTGTATATGTGCTAAAAGTTCAATCACCCTCTACTTAGGGTTTTCCATGTTGAAACGGAACTCTTAACATAGAATACAAAACAAAACTTGGTAACTTACAGTTTCCCATTTGCTCTTTGACCTCTTTCTTGTAGGGTTGTGTGAGTAAGAAAAAAAAAATAGGGTGATAGGGCCAGTGAATTCAGAAAGAAAACATCTATTCATTAGCAAAAGGAAGGAAAAAAGACTGGAGCCCTGCATCCTTTTCCTTCAAGGTCTCTTGAGTGTATAAATGCTGAAGATTATTAGGAAATATTTGAATAACCGGATAAAAAAGTCAAGGATACTACCTCCAAAACATGAACTTTATTCCCCACTGAAAACAAACTTGGATGGCAACCAAGTTGTTCAAGTATTGCCCTGGCCAATATCTGACCACAGGGTTCCACTCCAGGAAAAGTCTCTGAGTCCAGCATTCACCATTTTCAAGTTTGTTTCTTTTGAAGTTTGTACTGTATTGTTGGTGAAGGGAAGTAAAGGGGGGAGGGGGCGCTATATCTTCCAATTTTTTTTTTCCCAGCAATCCAGCATTGTGCTCTTTTCCTACCTCAGAGTATTCCAAGCAGCAGAATGACTTAGAGGAAAAAGGCCACAGTGTTGTCCCCTGAAGCACACTGAGAAGTAACTAAGTAAACTTAATGTTTACTAAGTATTTTTTAAGTTTTTTGCAGTTTTTGACCGGGGCGGAGTTTGAACCTGCCACCTCCGGTATATGGGGCCGGCACCCTACTCCTTTGAGCCACAGGCACCGCCCTTACTAAGTATTTTTTGTAATCATTACTTGACTATACTAAAAATGGGAACACTACAACTCAGAAAGGTCATTTAGCTAATCAGACCCCAATCCAGTTCATCTGACCCCAAGGCCAAGGTTAAATCTCAAAGTGCTGTGAGTTTGCTGTGCAAATTAGACAACTCATTCCACCTCATTTGGCTTCTATATCATCTTCAGCATAAGAGGCTAAACCAGTGGTTCTCAACCTTCCTAGTACCACGATCTTTAATACAGTTCCTCATGTTGTGGTGACCCCCAACCATAAAATTACTTTTGAACTGTATGAAAGGGTTGTGGAATTAGGAAGGTTGAGAAACACTGGGCTAGACTGCTTGGCCCCAACATGCCTTCCAGCTAGAAATCTCCAGATTCTGAATAGTACGTGTAAAGTGTAGTGTCTTGTGTACTCATGGGGGCTAGAGGTGTGGTTTGGCACCATAGTCAGTAGGAAGGGAGGGTATAGCTCACTTTGATAATGTTCCAAAGTGGAAGGTGACACGGCTATTATACAATGTGTTAAACAGTCTGGTTCTCTTATTTGGGGGGATAAGTAAATAGCAGGTCCTGATTAGCCTTTCCTATACCTGTCATCAGCTTATTACACTGTAAACATCATGTTTCTGGGAGCTGTCTTTTCCAGATGAAATGATCTTAAGGTTTGGAATTTCTTTTAACGTGGCATACTCTTTCTTCTGCCACGCATGCCACAAATTATTTTCATTGCCCTACTCTGAACCTTTGCTATTTTTGCTCTGTCTCTTTGATGACAGGACTGATTAAAGAGCAATTTTATCTTTCTTTTAATTTTTGACTTTAAAGATAGAGGTAACAGAACTCTTCAAGGGTGCATATGGATTCCTTCCTCGTGTACTCTTCCATAGTATGAACAGGAAAAGTCAGAAAAGAGAAAGAAAGGAAACTACCGTAACTGAGGGTCTACCATGCGTTGGGCTCTCTGCCAATACATTTGGTATCTCATGTCCCTTGGGTGGGAGGCAGTGCCATAGTGGTTACATGCCTAGGCCTGGCTTCTCAACAAGGTGCTGGTGCTGCCTCATCGTGTCACTCTGGGCAATCTATGGGGCCTTTCTGAGCATTGGGTTCCTTAGGAAGACAACATACATAAAGTACTTGATCTTAGCCCGGATGCTCATTGCATGTTAGTCAACATCTTTTCAATCACCTAACAGGTAAATCTTATTTAGTATCTATATCACGTTGGATGAAAAAAGTAAGGTTCTAGGAAGGTAAGTAAACAATTTTCTTCTCTCTCTCTCTTTCTTTTTTTTTTGAGACAGAGGCTTTGTTGCCTGGGCTAGAGTGTAGTGTCATGATAGCTCACTGCAACTTCCAACACCTAATTCAAACAATCCTCCTGTCTCAGCCAGGAGAGTAATTGGGACGATGGGCGAGTGCCATTGAGCCCAGCTAATTTTTTCTATTTTTAGTAGAGATAGGATCTCCCTCTTGCTCAGGTGAGTCTTGAACTCCTAACCTCAGGTGACCCCCCCCACCCTCGGCCTCCCAGAGTGCTATGATTACAGGAGTGAGCCACCACACCTGACCGATTTTTACACCTATTTTGATCCAACACTGTTATGAATATCTGTTTTTCTTTTCCTCCAGCACCCCAGTTAATCCAGGGAAGCCATCCTCCTCTCCCACCCCCATCCCTCTTTGTTTTGCTAAATCAGACCCTGTAGTGGTTAAGAGTGAACTCTGGAGCAGGTGGTCTGCTTCAAATCTCAGCCCTCCCACTTATTGCTTGTATAACTTTTGACAGATTCCTTAACATTTCTCTGCCTTAATTTCTTTATCTATCAAATGGGTATGATAAAATTTTACTACTTGGAGTCATACAAAAATTAAGTTAATACAAATGAAGTGCTTATAGAGTGCCTGAAATGGTATTCAGCAAGTGCTTGATAAGTGTAAAGTCTTCTTCTTCTTACCCCGCCCATCTCCCAGCTTCAGGTGTGGGCACATCACTCAGATCTGGCCACCAGGTAATTCTGGTTTTTTCTTTACTGTGATTGAGGCCAACATCAGCAAAATTTTTCCATAAAGAGCAGATAGCAAATATTTTAGCTTTTGTGGGCCATGTGGCCTCTGTTGCCACTACTCAGCTCTGCAATGATAGTGGAAAAGCAGCCATAGGCAATACAAAAATATTGTGTATATTGTGTTCCAGTGAAACTAAAATGAAATTTTTAGGTGTCATAAAGGAATAAAGGATTACTTTTTTTTTTTAACAAATCATTTAAAAATGATGAAACCATTTTTAGTTCGTGTACTTTCCAAAAAACAGAAGTCAAGCTGGATCTGACCTGTGGGTTTTAGTTTGCTGACTCGCAGTCTAAGGCATGAACATGTAACCCACAAAGGGCCAAAGTCCTGTTATGAGATTTAACACATGGACGCTGGGAAAAAGTGTGTGAGCCTGAGGCCAACAGCAAAAAGAATCAGAGCCAAGCAGAGCCAGCTAAGTGATAAAGAACGAAAAAGTGAGCCCTGAAAACTTCATCTGAGCCTCGAGAAGATCTAGCCATGCCTACTAGCTCCAATGAATTCTCTTCTTTCTTTTTTCCTTTCCTTTCCTTTCATTCCTCTCCTCTCCTCTCCTGTCTTGTCTTTTCTTTTCTTTTCCTTTCCTTTCCCTTCCCTTCCCTTCCCTACCCTTCCCTACTCTTCCCTTCCCTTCTTTTATTTTTGTCCTACTTTGGTTATGGTCAAGTTTTGATCACTTACAGTGAAGTTCTGATAGACACCAAAAGACTTTTCCTCCTTACACTATGCTGTATGTTACTGTACATAATTACTAAGAAAAACGGAAAGCTAACCTGTATCATCTGCTTACCATTTTCCAGGCAATTAGGTATGTGCTTTCAATATAACATCTCATTTACTTCTTATAACAACACTCTAAGGTTGGCACTATTACCTTTATTTTACCAGTAACAGACACAGATGCCAGGAGTTTGCTTGTTCAGATTCAGTATCTGGTGGCAGAATGAAGCAGTTAAAGGGATTGGTGGGAGTGTACTCTTCAGGCCTCTTCTCTCACTCACCTCACTCCCCAAGAAAGAACGATGGAAGACTAAACGTTGTCAAGGCACACTTAATCCCTTTTCTGGGAAAGAGGACATGTACTGATCAGGAATCCCCACTGTTCCCTCTGCTGCTCTGGGCAGTGGGGAGTGGCGGTCCTGCGGTTCTTGCCCAGCTGCCCAGCAGAGAGTGGACAAGCAGCTGAGGCTCACTGATGAACAGCTTGGGTTAATCCAGGCTGCAGCTTGCAACTCCCTTGCAGGACCCGTCCAGGATTTCCTTCAGAAGTATCACATCACAGCAGCTGGCTGGCTTAACTTAGCCAACTGCTTGACCCCAGGCTGCACAGGAAACTTCAGCAGGTAGAAGTTGGCCAGCCTGAGGAGCGGACATGCCCTATGCTCCTTAGGACACAAACAGAGCTGGCATGATCAAGGATGACACAGCAGCCTGGAAAAATAATTCCCCACATCCAGTAACCCTCGCCTTGCTATGTCAGCCCTTGGAATTTTGCACTAAAGACAAAGAACTACCGTATTAATAGCTGCTACTTACTGGACAACTACTGTATTTCATTCCATTCCTTTCTTTTTTTTTTTTTTTTTTTTTTTTTTTTGCAGTTTTTGACTGGGGCTGGGTTTGAACTCGCCCACTCCCACGTATGGGGCTGCTGCCCTACTCCGTTGAGCCACAGGTACCACCCCACTTTCCATTTCTTATTAAAATTGCTATCATTGTTTACCAATTGCTATATGCCAGCTACTTTACCTACATTATTTTTAATCATCTTAGCAATCCTGAAAAGTAGACATTAAAACTACCTGCTATTTTGGCTTGGCACCTGTAACACAGTGGTTACAGAGCCAGCCACATACACCAAAGCTGACAGGTTCAAACCGACCGGGCCAGCTAGACAACCATGGCAACTGCAACAAAAAAATAACCCGGCATTGTGGAGGGCGCCTGTACTCCCAGCTACTTGGGAGGCTGAGGTGAGAGAATCGCTTAAGCCCAAGAGTTGGAGGTTGCTGTGAGCTGTGATGTCACAAAACTTTACTGAGGGTGACACAGTGAGACTCTGTCTCAAAATAAATAAATAAATGAATGAATAAAATAAAATTACCCACTATTTTATAGAGGAGGAAACTGAGATGACTGGAAGTTACAAATGATGCATTCTAGAAGAGAAGGGGAATGTGCACCTGCTCTGTTGCTATTTACACCCACTACCATGAGGGGAGGGATAGTAAAAGGAGGGGAGGGGCCATATTGGGATAGTAAATGGAAGAGAGGGGTCATACTGGGATAGTAAATGGAGGGGAGGGGCCATACTGGGATAGTAAATGGAGGAGAGGGGTCATACTGGGATAGTAAATGGAGGGGAGGGGCCATACTGCCATACTGGGATAGTAAATAGAGGGAGGGGCCATACTGGGATAGTAAATGGAGGGGAGGGGCCATACTGGATAGTAAATGGAGGTGAGGGGTCATACTGAGATAGTAAATGGAGG
>CAUYON010179615.1:0-81083 GCA_963573935.1 Arctocebus calabarensis
TTATATAGTGATCAAGGAAATGCCATGAAGGATATCTGTAACAGTATGATCAAAATATTTCTGAATGTATATGAATCGTGCCCTGTGATTGCACCAATGTACATAATTATGATTCAATAAAATTATTTAAAAAAAAAAAAACATGAGAAACTAACCTGGTTCTTTTCCACTTTTCTAATCATTTCTCTGTTTCTGTTAGCTTCTTTCTCTTTGTACAGTCTTTCCTTCATTCTCCTTCTCTCCTTATAAGGCCAATCGAATTGTTTCCTTAATTTCATTTTGAAACTTTCCATTGCTAGTATAGACAAATCAATTAATTTTTATATTCTGATCTTGTATTCTGCAACTTTGATGAGTTTGTCTATTAATTCTAATAGTTTTTGTGTAGAATTCTTGGTATACTGTGTATATAAGATCATATCATCTGGGAATAGAGATACTTTTACTGCTTCCTTTCACATCTGGGTGCATTTTATTTTATTTTCTTGCCTAATTGTCATGGCCAGAACAGCCTTGTTTTACTTCCGAAATCATCCACTCTTTCACCATTACGATATTAGCCGTGGGTTGTGCATAGGCACCCTGTTTTGGAAGAGGAAGCTACCCTTCTATTCTCAGTTTAGTCTGTTGAGTGTTCTTTTTTTATACTCATGAAACGATGTTTAGTTACATCAAATGTTTTTTCTGTGTTTGTTGACATAAAACATATGGGTTTTGTTCCTTATTCTATTCTATTACATTGAGTTTTTGCATATTAAAGATAACTAGCATTTCATGAATAAGTCCCACTTGATCATGGTGTCTAATTCTTTTCATATGTTGCTACATTTAGCTGTCCAGTATTTTGTTGAGAATTGATACACCTATATTCATAAGAATATATTGGTGTGTACTTTTCTTTTGATGTCTTGGTCTGATTCTAATGTCATGGTAATATTGACCTCATAGAATGAATTAGAAAGTATATATATTTTGGAATAGTTTGTGAAAGATCGTGATTAATTCTTTTTTTTTTTTTTTTTGAGACAGAGTCTCACTCTGTCGCCCTCAATAGAGTGCTGTGGTGTCACATCTGACAGCAACCTCCAACTCTTGGGCTTAAGCGATTCTCCCGAATAGCTGTTTTTTGTTGAGTTGCCACTGCTGTTGTAGCTGATTTGGGCTGGGTTCGAACCTGCCACCCTCAGTGTATGGGGCAGGAGCCCTACCCACTGAGCCATAGGTGCTGCCTCATGATTAATAATTTAGATGTTTGGTAAAGCTCCCTAGTTAAAACATCTTGTTCCAGTCTTTTCTTTGGGGAAAATTAATTATGAATTATGTCTCTTTATATATTAAGGAGCTATTTAGATATTCTGTTTCTTCTTGAGTCATTTTCAGTGGTGTGTATCTTGCTGAGATGTACTATTTTAGAAAGGTTAACTAATTCATTGGTATAGAGTTATCATAGTGTAATCTTTATAGCTTTTAAAAATTTCTATATGACTGGTAATGTTCTCTCTTTCATTCCTGATATTTGGCAACTTGAGTTTTATTTATTTATTTAAACTTAATTTTTATTAAATCATAACTGTATGCATTTATGGGGTACAATGTGATGATTTGATATACAGTGTGGAAAGCTTAAATCAAATTAATTAACATAACCATTGCCTCACTTACTTATTTTTGTGGTAAGACATAATATGCTCTTAGTTGTTTCTAAATGTACACTTGCACTGTTTTACATTAGGTGAGATCCTGCCAAATACCCTCCCTCCATTTGCCCTCCCCCATCCCCTTCCCTCTCTCTCTTCTCCCTTCTTTTTTTCTGTACTCTTTGTATTTTATCATTTTTATGAAAGTGTAAATGCTTCTATGTTGGTTTCATAATAGTACTGAGTACACTGGATACTTTCCTCCCATTCTTGAGATATTTTACTAAGAAAAATATGTTCCAGCTCCATCCAAGTAAATATAAAAGATGTAAAGTCTCCCTTTAAATTTTGGTTGGGGTAACTGAAGTTTTCTCCATTTTATTGATATTTTCAAAGAGTCAACTTTTGATTCCATTGATTTCCTCTAATTATTTTTTATTCTTTATTTCATTTATTTTCATTCTTATCATTATTTTCTTTCTTTTTATGTTTCTTGGGTTTAGTTTACTTTTTTAATTTCTTAAGGTGTAAGGTCAGGGGTTACCGAATTGAGATTTCTAAGGTTTTTTCAGCTTCATCTCATCAATTTTGATATATTGTATTTCACTTTCATCCATCTCAACATACCTTCTAATTTCTCTGTGATTCCTCCTTTGATTCATTGGCTATTCAGGAACTTGCCATTTAATTACCACATTATTGTGAATTTACTAAATTTCCTTTTGTTATTGATTTCTAGTTTTATTACATTGTGGTTGTAGAACCTAGTTTGTGTAATTTCACTCCTTAGCAATTACTGAGGCTTTTTCATGGTCTAACACATTGTCTATTCTGAAGAATAGTTCATGTGCATTTAAGAAGAATAAGACATATTCCGCCCTTCCTTAGTGGGGCAGTCTGTAGACATCTGTTACATCTAGTTGGTTTGCTAGACAGTGTTGCTGAAGTCTCCTGTTTCCTTGTTGATCTATTCATTGTGTCCTTTACTAAAAGCAGAGAGTCAGTGCCTCTGTCTAGTATTGCTGAACTGGCTATTTCTCCTCCAACTCTTTTAGGTTTTGCTTTATGGATTTGGGAGTTCAATTGTTAGGTGCATATACAAAGGGTGCCAAAAAATGCATACAATTTTAAGAAAAGAAAATAAACTGTACTAAAATGTAATACTTAATATACGCAACATCAATAACAAAAGATGAATACAAACCACATTTGACTCCTGCCTCAGAGGTGCTTCTGAGTGGTTACCATCAGCATCCAGACAGTTCTGAGGATGGCGAAGGAAAGGCAATACGTAGATAACTCTTAAAATATATATATTTGGCACCCCTGGTATGTGTATAATTTTTATATCTTCTTGATGGAATGATACTTTTATAATTATAAAATGTCCTTCTTTCTTTTTAGTGTCAATTTTTGTCTTAAAGTTTATTATAAGTTATTAGTGTACTTTGGCTCTCTTTTAATTACTGCTGACATAGCATAACACTTCCTATACATTTATTTTCAACCTTTCTTTGTTCTTTGTACCTAAAGAAAGTTCCTTCTAGATAGTATACAATTGGCTTAATTTTTTAAAATCTATTTTATCAATCTTTGACTTTTAATTGGTGCTTCTGATGTTTATGTAATTACTGATAAATCAGAATTTACATGCCTTTTTCCTATTTGTGGTATATGTCTTTTTTCTTTATTTCTCTATTCCTCCATTGCCACCTTCTTTTGGGTTTAACAGATATTTTTCTATTATGTGATTTTTAGTCTCTTGTATTTTATTTTACTAAATTTTATTGAGTTATTTTCTTAGTGGTTATCCTAGGGAGTATAATTAATATGCTAACTTAAAACAATATAATTTGAGGCCAGATGCAGTGCTTTACGCCTATAATCCTAGCACTCTAGGAGGCTGAGATGGTGGATTGCCTGAACTCAGGAGTTCGAGATCAGCCTGAGCAAGAGGGGGAAAAATAGAAAAACTAGCTGGGCTTGGTGGTGGTGGATGCCTACAGTCCTAGCTACACAGTGGTGGGTGTTGGAGGCATGAGGATAACTCTAACCCAGGAGTTTGAGGTTTCTGTGAAGTATGATGCCACAGCATTCTAGTCTGGGCAACAGAGTGAGACTCTGTCTTAAACAAAAAAAATTAATTAATTTAAAAAAAAGATACAACAAGAGTTAAAAATGATTAAAATAAAACAATATAATTTGAGTTTGGGAAGATGAAATAGTTCTGGAGATGGATGACAGTAATAGTCATGCAAACATGTGAACATACCTAATGCCTCTGCATTCAACTAATTTTAACTAATGTGATATGGCAACTATGCAAATCAGATCATGCTTCCTCTCCTTGCCTTTGTTGCTGTCATTTGTTGTTGATGCCATTTGTTTGTTTAGGGATTTTTCTATACAATGTGTGTTCCACATGTGGAGACTGAAATCTCTATTCGGTTAACATATTGGTGAGCTAATGACTGGATGTACATTTCCTTAAATGTCTTGAATCAATTAAATTTTCTACCCTTTGTCAAAGTATGTTGGGGTGTGCCTTCAGAGGTTCAGGAGTTAATGACTGTCCCTTGACCTTCACTTCTTTATTACCCAGCATCTCAAGGTCAGCTGGAGGTGAGATTTTAGGTCCTTTTCAGGTCTTTCCTGGGTATGCAGATATCCCTATTCATACCTTCTAGACTGAACTTTTCAAAGCCACTTATGGACATCTCATTTACCAGATTTTCTTTTCATGTATTTTGGCTAGCTCTGTGGTTTCCTATCTCAGGCAGCTTGAGTGTTAAATAATTGCAATTAATGTTTTCCAATAAATGCTCTGGAGATAGAATTCTACCTACTCACCAAACGAGTTCTAAGTCAGGTCAAAGAAAGATATGCCCCATTCTTAGGACTTTTCTAGGGAGCTGCCAGACAGGTCAAATTGTAACAATTCTCTCAGAATGGGTATTTTAGTGGGAACTTCAAAACCATTCCTTTCCCTCTGTCTGCTAAGCTTCTGTTTTACACATCTGCCATGATCCTGGGGCTTCTCATTTTCAAGGACACCCCAAACCTGAATATAGGAGGATGGTAATAGGGAAAATTATAATGTCCCCAAACTTGCTGTTTTTATTGCGATTCAGACATTTTGTTTTTCTTAACTTGCTCCTTGAATAGTTCCAAGTCTTCAGTTAATTTCTAAGTTTCTAAAAAAGTATGACATAGAATCCTAATATTCAAGTTGCTTTTAGGGAAGAACATATTTTAGGAGATTCTTATTCCACCATTCTGGACACACTTCTCATAGGGGATATTTTATAATAATAAAATTATTAATGTATTAGAAAGAGACTATAATTATTAATGTTTGTGTATGTAATACAAGTTTCAAAAATACATGAAGCAAAATGGAAAGAATTAAGAGATTAATAGGCAGATTTACAGTAACACTTGAGGTTTTCCAATGTTATTCTCTTAGTAATTGATAAAACGAACAGACAAATTTTCATTAAGGATAATTTGAGCAAACTAAAGGCACAATCAAGGCACTTGGTTTAATTAGCCTTCATAGGATGATACTCCAACACTTGCAGAATAGATACACTTTTATTTTATTATTTTATTTTTATTTTTTAAATTTCAGAATATTACAGGGGCACACACATTTTGGTTACATAGTTTGCTTTGCACTTTCAGGTCAAAGTTATAAGTGTGCCCTTCACCCAGAATGTGTGCAGTAAGATGTCAGGTGTGAATTAACTCCATCCCTCCACCCACCTACTTGATTCCCATTGAGTGTCAATTCCCTATGTGCATATAAGTGTTGTTTGAGTAGTTCCAATTCAGTATTGAGTGTACATGGTATTTGCTTTTCTTTTAAATCACAGATGAAACTTTCATCAAGAAAGACCATTTGTTGGGCCACAAGTAACAACGAATTTATAAGAACTAAAATAGCAAATATACAGAGCACAACAATATTAAATTAGAAAAATATTTGGAAGAGCTCTGAATACTTTATAATTAAACAAAACTATTCTAAATAACCTATAGATTAAAGAAGAATATATAAGAAAAATTATAAAATATATTAACTTTTATAACAAGGAAATGCAACATCGAATTCATTGGATGTGGTAAGAGCAGAGACTAGAGGTAAGTTTATAGCTTTAAATGTTTATATTGAAAAGAAAAAAGGTAGAAAACCAATTATCTAAACTTTCACTTTACTAAGTTAGAAAAAGGAGAAAAGTATAATAAAGCCAAAGAGGTAGAAAATAATAAATAGCAGAAATCAAAGAAATATAAAATGGGCAAACAATAGACAAAATTAACAAAGCCAAAATTTGTCTTTCAACAAACTTAATAACATTGGTAAATTCCTAACAAGACTTGAAGAAAAAAAGAGAAAAATATAAATTATCAATACTAGGAATAATAAAAAGGCTATCAGTATAAATCTTAAAAACATCAAAAGGATAATATTAGAACTTAACTAATAATATTATACTATTAAATTTGCTAACTTGATAAAATGGACAAATTCTAGAAAAATATAACTCACCAAAGTTGAGAGATAAAGTAAGAAATCTGAATACTCCTTTTTGTGTATAGTAAACAAATTTAATTTATCATAAAAAATCCATAAAGAAATCTTTGAGTAGAGATAAATTCACTGATATTTCATTGATACATTTGAAAAAATGTCAATTTTCCGCAAACATTTTTAGAAAATCAGTCTAGGAACAATTCCAAAATTGTTGAGGCCTGTGTAACCTTTGTTTGAAACTAAACAAAGATATTACAAGGAAAGGAAACTGCAAAGTCCCGTAAGAGCATGAACACAAAATTCTTAGCAAAATTGAACAAAATGAATCCAACAATACATAAATCATAGAATCATCATGATCAAGTAGGGTTTCTTCCGGGATTGCGGACTGGTTTAGTATTTAAAAATCAATCAACATAATTCACCATATTAAAAGAGTAAAAGAAAAACATAAAATTATCCCAATAGATATAGGAAAAACCCTTGGCAGAATTTAACACTCACTTATGACTCTTAGCAAACTTGAAATACAGGGGAACTTTGTTAAAATGAAAAGGGGCTAACATGGTACTTAATGCTGAAATATTTCTGCTCTCACCAGTTGTATTCAACATTGCTCAAAAGGTCCTATCAAGTGCCACAAGGCTATTAAAAGAAATGCTTAGCAAAAAATTGTCGAAAGAAAGAAATTAAAACAATCCATTATGACTCACAGTAGGCTGTAAATAGATATTGTTTAAAAACTAGATGATCGGACACAGTTTCTACAGAGGATAATTTGGAAATGTCTATCAAAATTTTAAATATTTAATAGCATATGTCATTTATCTTTGAAATTCCACTTCTGAGAGTTCTTCCTAAAGATATACCTGGCACATATGTGTAATAATTTACGTACAAGAAGTCACTGCTCTCTCTCTCTCATTGTGAATTTAGTACACATTTGAAACAACCTAAGTGTTTATCACCATGGGATGGGCTAGAATATGTTATGAGACATTCTGTGGCTATACAAGGAATATTAATGGGCACTTCAATATGTTCTGATATGAGACAGTCTGTAAGATATTTTTATAATTTAAAAAAAGCCAGTGGCAAAGCAGCGAATAGAGTCTGTCCTCCTTCTCACCAAACTATGAACAACTAGTTTAATTTTACTAAGGTGATCCAAAGACTGCCTATGTTGGGACCCTCTAAGGATCTTGCTAGAAATACCTATTCCCTATCCATCCCTGCCCTCTCCCCCTAAATTTTAATGCATATCAAATATTTGAGAGCCTATGAATGAATTAATGTATATTTTCTCTCAATCTCATGCTACTCCCTCTCCCACACTGGTCTGAAGTCCCTCATTGTTCACGGTCAGCTAGGAGCTGTGATTTTTGAGCTTCCCGGCTCATGACAATCAATGCTGTGCAAAGGCAGGGTGAGCCAATGGCCAAAGGGCAAGGTGAAAATGCCTCTGTTCTATTTCTGGCTCTGGCTGTGACATGGGAATGTGTGTGTCCTCTGTGACATTTCCTTTTCTGTGCTTTGATTTGTGCATCTGCTCCGTTGGTAAAATGATACAGCAGGGAGAGAGTACGGGACTCAATGAGAAATTTTCTTAGAACCCTGGGTTCAAAGTAATGGGCTAAGGATTTTCTAAAGCATTCTCATGATTCAGAAATGCTCTTTAAAGAAACAAATAGCCACTTATCAGTTTGTGGTATTGATTAATCCACAATTTTAATTTGATTGACCTTTATTGCCTACAGTTTTATTGTGAAACAGAGCGAATGCCTATCTCTCTGCACTGAAAACTCATCACGTATTTGTCCAAATGAAACCAACATCTGGACACATTTACTAGGCACTAATCAGGAGTCACAGAGAAAAATACTGCTGAGTGCCATATGGGGAGACTAACAAGGCCGCCACCATTGGGATTCGTGCTTCTCCCAACACTAGACAAAGTCAGGCCCAGTAGCAGAGCCAAGTTCAGCAGAAGTTGAGCTTAACTAGATGAAGTATCTGAACACAGTACCGCAGACGAGGGTCTGGATCCGAGGGAAATGCACTGAGCATCCTAGAGCTCTCTGCACTGCCTCGCTGAGCTCACTTTGGGAGCTTGATGCCCATCTGCTGTCAGAGGACACGGGCCTCGATCCTCCCCTGTCCTCCTCTGGATCCTGGTGAGAAAGACATGAATAGTCAATCTCCCAATGGAGCATCATTTTTCCTAAGAACAATCTTAGGACCTTTCATGTAACTAGAGCTTTATGACTTTTTGAAGTTCTTTTGTAACATTATTTCAATAATTTTCACAATCCATTCTTTGTGTGAAGCAACAGGGGAGGGATCATTTTCATTTGGATTGACAATAAAAAACGAGGCTTAGAGGGATTGCACGGCTTTCCTAAGATCTGACTGCCGAGTGGAGAAGATGAGCTTCATCTCAGGTCTGTATTTAGTCAGTAGTTAAAAGTCTATCTTCGATGTTGCAGGCACTTGCTGAAGAGCCTAATAAACCACTTGTCCTAATTCAAGGCCCACAGAGCCCAGCAGGAAGATTCTAGTTCATCCAGTAGGAGGACAGATCCACTGGCTGGTACTTTCCAGTTACAAAAGCAGAAAAATACACAATAAGTGAAACCAAAATAAACACCTTTTTAAACACATAGCTGAACTTAGTAGAAAGAACAGAAATCCCCACATGCCGGAAGTGAAAAGGAAACTTAAAACTAACACAGTAAGCTTGTGGGCGGATGCTTCAGCCGGCAGAGGAGCAGAATCTGGACGTAGGTTAGGGACGGGGCTCAAAGGCCCTTGCTGGGATGAAAGGTGGGGGCAAGGACTTACAGGAAGCTGAAGGCTGGAACTGAGATGCTGGGCTCAGGGATGGAAATCTGAAAGGGCTGATCTTTCATAAAGAGAAAGTCAAAACATAGAAGCAATAATGAAGCCTGTTGTCAGCCTGGGGCTCTGAGTGGAAAGAAAGAAAAAGACAACCTGCAAGGTGTCAAAGCAAACAGCTTCTTCCACCTATAGGGGTGGCATGGAGACTGGTGGTCATTCCTACATGGTACGGGGATCCCATGGCACGAGACTGGACTGAGGCAGTTGCCCTGCAGAAGCAAGGCTCTCCATGGAGCTGCCATAGTCTGGGGGACCCAGAGAACCCACGGATAAATAAGTCCCCAGGAAGATGAACTTTCAGACAAGAATAACAAAATATAAGAAAGCTATCAGCTGTGAGAAAGAATCAGCAGACACAATACACATGAAAACAGCACATAAGAACGTGAGATATTCAAGCTATCTGAAAGAGACTGAAAATAAGCATGTTTTAATGTATTAAAGAGAGGATAGAAAAGAAGGACTAGAAATACAAATGAAATAACAGAGCCAGAGTGGAAAAACAAAACAAACGAGAGAGAGTTAAGCAACACGCATTTCCAGAAAAAAAAATAATAATCCAGTCCTGGAGATAAACAAGAAGATAATGTACCAAGAGATTGGACTTAACTGAAGAAAAAAACGATTGCCTGGGGGATCAAACTGAGGAAATGACCTGGAGATACAGACTATGAAGCAAAGTTTAAGAGCTCTGGAGTAGAGGGTAAGCAGGTCCCGGGCACACCTAGCAGGAGTTCGGAAAGTAGACAAGAGAGGGGACGTGGGAGAGGCCTGAGATCTCTCCAGACACGGTAAACACCCAGCTGACATTGTGTGCCATGCCCCAAGGAGGATGAAGAAATACAACCCAGAGTCAAGGCTGTCAAAGCTGGGGAGCACCGGACACCGGCATGCAGAGCACTCACAGCTCAGGAGGGGCTCGAAGCAAGGACAGGGCAGCCCTGAGGTGATATCGGAAACAGGCTCAGGGAGGCCACCACCAGGAAGTACAAGGAAGCGATGAGGGGACAAACAGAGCCAGGGGACTGGTCACTGAAGACAGGTGATGCAGGATGGCAGCGGTGCCATGGCAGGAAGGGAGGACTGCCTCTGGACGATCCATCCCTGAGTGTCCTTCCTGCAGCCCAGGGAGGGGCTCCAGGAATTTTCAGCAGAGCAAAGCCAGGGTGAAATTAGCATTTTAGGAGAGACTCTGGCTGCTGTGTGAAGGGTGGACAGGATGGGGTAGAAATGGAAGAAGTCAGGAGCTGGAAGCTTGTTCCCTCAATCCAGCGTTAGATGGGTGCTGTGGGCCGGCGTGCAGAGAGGGGTGGGGACGAGGGGGAGGCAGCCCTGGAGGGGACAGAGGGGCATGCCGGTGCGGGACACGGTGCCTGTAAGAAGAGGGACGAGGGGCTGAGGATGACTCCCGGGCGTCTGGGCTGGGGAACCCAGAGCCTGTTTCCCCTGACACAGCCGCTCAAACCTCCTGACCTTATCAGACACATGAGTTGCACACCTTACTATCTCTTCACTAGTCACTGTTTCACCGTCTCTCTTTTAATAGCCAACACCAAACGCAATTAATTCACAATTATTAATTCACCCTTCTAAATAATCATGAAAGGAAATTCATGTTTAGTCTGGGATCAATGGCGAATGTTCTTTGCCAGGTAATGTTACATAGACGAGTGACAGAAGAACGCTTCAACTGTATCCTCTGTCTAGGAAAGGCTCTTTAGAAGGGCAGAAAACACGTATAAATACAGGAAGGCTCAGAGTGTGTAATTAACAAGGATTTTTGGATGGGGGACTTGGGGACAGGTGATATTTATAATCACAGTGATAGCTCAGCATCGTAAAGGGAGTGATAACGGCCCAGGTGATAGCATATGGCTGAAATTCCACAGGGCTTTGGAGAATGTAGGCAGGCCCTGCCTGTTCTCTCCAGGCCTCCTGATGGGTACACAGTGGACACAGGGCTTCTTGTCCAGGAATAAGAGGAGATGGTGGCTTTCTGCCTGAGAACAAGTTACGTTACTGAACATCTTCAGTGTGCTAGAGATCCTTCGTAGGTGAATTCTCGTGAGCCTCACTTCAGATACAACTATGTCACCATCACTATTTTAAAGGTGAGAAAACGGGAGTCAGAGAAGTGCCTTAGCCAAATTCTGGAGTGGAGAGAGATGTTTCACAGGTGGGTCTGTGGGGTTCCTGCTGTAGCCCCACCCGGAGCCCACTGCCTTCCTACTGGGGGGTGCTCTGTGTGGCTAAGTCCCCTGCTTCTTTATGAGGGGTCTCATGGAGATGGCCAAGGTCTCAGGGTGGAGGCCAGGCTGGGCACCTCCACAGTCCGGCTGTGTGGTCTCCAGAATTCACTTAACCTCTCCCTGCCACGGCCTCCCCCTCTGTGAAACGAGGATCGAATTACACGGCTGCCAGTCCTGCTGTCCAGTGGGGCTGATGATTAATGAGATCACGGAAGGGGTGTGTGGTGCCTCGGGGTAGGCTCATTTATTTCGGAGCGGAGTCCATGTTTTTTCCTCCTTCCACACCCTGCCAAAAACTAAGAAAAAGAATATTTTATAAAGGTGAAATAAGCTAAAAGGAAATTTTACCAGAATTTTATCACACACATTTAATAATTACAACTAACTTAAGCTAAAAATATTGATTGCAGTGAATGATGTCAAGTTACTACCTGAGAGAACGGCTTTGGTTTTGATGCTGGCATAATTTTCAGGGGTTTAATCAGACTTAGCTTTTTCATTCCCTAAGTAAAATGGATTATTCGCAAAGTGACACTTCAAATTACCACAGTTTCCAAACACCTGTGGGGCTTTGAATTTTCATCTTTCTCTAGGGAGAGTCTGGAGAATAGTTTAATTCCAAACCAACGCTCAGCCTGTTACGATTTTTCCGAATACTGGGCTGAATGAGTATTTGTTTTTCCCTCGAAGGTTCAAGCTAAGAGTTTAGGATAGAGTAGGGTTATCAATCCTTAAAAATATAATCGACAAGTACTCACACACGGAGTCATTAGATGGGATGCTTGGTCACTGTCTGTGGGGAATACGGTAGTGTCTGCTTCGGGGTGGTTCAGAGCCTAAAGGGACATTTATATATGTACACAGGTCATTTTATTACAAGGGGGACCGAGCCTTGGTGACACTGACAACTACCAGGCCTCCAGGGAAAGCTGCTTTAAGACGAGCACTCATGATTAGACTTCAGACCCTTCCTGGTGTCAGTCTGAGAATCTATCTATGCAAGTCGCTGTTACTCTTCTGGGCACTACAGATCCTGCCCTTCATGACCGTGTGCCAGGGTGCGTAACCTGAGGTTTGTTTGCGACTCAGATGCCCAGCGGGAGGAAGACAGCAGGTGACAGCGGGGCAGTGAGCACATCTAGCACAAAGGGCAGCCCGGGAACAGTTCACCTCTGGCCCGGGGCCAGGCACAGGGAAAGCTGGGCATCCTGCCAAGAGGCGGGGAAGGTTAGGGTTTCTATGGGACGCGTCCTCAGTTTTGAATATGGGTGATTAGTTGCAAAACTGTATTTCTTTCACCATGGGGCACTGTGTCAGTCCACACAAAACGAGGTAGCAGTCCTGGTTCTAAATCTTCCCTCTGCCCCTAAACTCTCCACACCCAGCCCCAGCACCGTCCTGCCTCTGTGGCCTGGGTGGGAATGTTCATGCACGTCTGACAGGCGTGTGACAACTCAACCGTGCTTCTTGTTTGGTGGCACAGCTACCTCATTTCTTAAAGACAGCAATTCTGCTATTAGTTAAGAGAAGCAGTTAAACCTCCCATGCGTACTTCCTGAGGGACCTGTATTCGCAATGCCTGTCCCACTATGTAGCCAGCCCAGCCATGTCCGTCACAGGACCTTTTACTTGTTCGTTCTTCCTTACACAGAAGCGCAGTGTGCATTGTTTAAACTCTCACTCTGTTTATTCCCAAGACCTTTTACTTTTAAAAAGTGAGGAAATTTGGGCTTCTTCCACGACTTAGTAATTATGAATTGGGTCGAATGGCAGATCTATTTTTAGATCTCTAAGTATCAGAAGAGATTAAACTTTCACTCTTCGCAGATGACATGATTGCATAGACTGTGGGTTTCTTGAAGGACAGAGCAGGGTTGATTCAGCATCTTCCATTTGCAGCTGGGATCCACTCCACCCCTTTTCTGTCCCTCTCTGTCTAGGGGCCTGAAGTCTATGGACTGAACTCAGGGGCACCCCATTTTCTTTGCTGTTGGCTTTAGCTACTGAAGAAGACCCCTCAAAATACTAGACGTGGGGAGGAAAGTGAGGGCAGATGCTCCCTCGGCTCCTCTCTGCAGGGTGATACTCAGCTGGCTACGTTTCCTGCAGAAGGTCATGTGGCTTCTCCCCAGGGAAGGGATGCTGCCCCTCTGGCCTAAGGGTGTGAACATTCCCACAGTTCCTAGGCTCAGAATACTGCAGTATCTTTGTGGTTCCTAGACCATTCATTCAACCATCCCTGCTCAAATTTTCTTAATTGATATGTGCCATATGCTTGGTCCTTGCCTTTCATTCATTTCTGTGTCTGCCTAGCATACCATCTGGTAAGAGCTGGTGATCAAGGAAGGTTTACTGACTAAAAAATTGGGGAAAGAACTAGGAGACAAGGATGTAGGAGCTGACCAGTAGCCAACAGCAATGAACCTTATCTACCTTCTGCAAAGTTAGGATTTTAATCCTCACGACCAAGTGTTGCAACTTCAGGTAACTATAGGGGCCAGGTAAATGTAGGAGGGAACTGTGCCGTGCCAGAATATTAATGCTCTGCCGGAATTTGGGCCCTGCATGGCTAGATCTTCTAATTTTTTTGAGAAATTAGAAATCAGGATTTTAACATGAAATGAGGCATTTTAAATGTTGTCAACATTGAAACTTTTAAAATACTTTCTGCTGGCAAATAAACGTGTGGCAGCTGGTTTGTAAGCTCTCTGCAGGCAGTAGGGACCCACAAGGTGGTGTGAAGGCTGGGAGGGATGTTGTCAGCTATTGCACAGTGCTGTGAAAAAGATATCGCCAGCATGTGAGCTGTAGAGACAGTGGGCCCTTTGATCTCGGTTCCTAAGGCGGTTTAAATGTGCTGAGAGGGCTTACACTGCGAACACTCATTTTTCTCCCTGATGGGTATTTCTTTTTTAAAATCAGTTTTTAGTTCTAAAAATAGCTTGGTGGATTTCTCCACTTTAGTCACATTCCCAGCCACTTTCTCTATTTCTGCTTCAAGCTAGGAGCTCTGAGTTCTTTTGGGTTTTATCAAATTATACACTGTGCAAAGACATCCATTTCACTAACAGATGGACTTAATGTGCATGAAAATACATGCCTTTTAAAGAAACTAAATTAGTAGTTCCACTTCTTTCCCTTTTTATTAAAGACAGAGTTCTAGAAGAGCTCTCTGCTATAAAGTCAGACTTTATAGACATCAGCAAAATGAGATTTATTTGGATAGAAACTGGACAAAACATCAGAGGAGTCTTTTGCAACAGTAAACTTGCAGGTTCCAAGTGGGTGCTGGTCTCTAGAGGAGTCAGCCTGGTTTTAAACAGAAGAGGGAGAAGAAAAACTCTGATACCTTCTAACACATTGAAGAGTTGGAGGCTGCCTTGAAAGAATGGTTGATGGCTTACACTGAATGAAGTGGGGGTGGGGGGCGCCATCTGTAAAGCAGCAGAACTGAGGTCAAAAGACCTGGGTTCTAATCCCAGCTCTGTCATCATCCCGCCCCAGAATCTCTCACAAGTCCCCTCTCTCCTTTCAGGCCCTCTGACTTCTCATAGAGAACGTGAACCGCATGATCCCACCCTATCTACTGCAAAGGGTTGCTCTTAGAGAAGAAAAGGAAATATTGTAAAGGAAAGCACTTCCTTTTCTAGGCTTTCATTTTTGTATGTATCTATGTGGTATTTATTATAATGATACAGACAATAATAGGAACAGATTCTCACTGTGAGATTTCAGCGAAAACACTATCGAAGCAAAAGCTCTCTGTTTCTCCTTTAACCCAGTTCCAGAGGTAACTGTTAGTAGTTTGATGTGTATGTGTCTTGAATTTTTCTGATGAAATTTTATACGTATAGACATGTAATATAGACACTTATCATGGTTTTTGGTCTTATAAATAGAATTATGATTTATATATGCCAAAGTTTGTTTTAATGAATAAAGCACTTTCTGTCATATACTCATTGGCAAGAATATACATTCTTTTTTACGGTCTCACAGATCCTGGTCGGTAGGTACCATGTCCTTTTAACCATTCCTTGTGAATAGGTAATAGGTGTTCTTTGTGTTTCATTATTACCAGAAAATGTGGTGTATATGTCTTTGCAATGATGTGAAACTCTTTCCCTGGGGTAGGTATCAGGAGCTAAAATTACTTGATCAGAGAGCATCCCCTCTTAAGGTTTTTATAGATATAGCCAAATTGCGTTCCAAACAATCCACTGATGTGTGATCCTCCAAGCAGTTATTAAGATTGTGTTTTCCCCCTCTCCCTCACTAATACTGGATGTTATTAGTCTTTTAGTTTTGGCCAATCTGACAAGTGAAAAATGGAATCTTGCTGTCATTTTAATTAGCACTTCCAAGATAACTGGTAAGGTTAAACCATTTCTTATATCTTTATTTCTAAAAATGAGTACCTTGCTGTATGTTAGAGTAGCTAACATTAAAAACTGTGGTTAAAGCAGAAAGCATGGTGTCTGTGATGGAGATGTGGATTTGAGTCCTAGCTCTTGCACTAGCAAGCTTGGTAAAATTTAGCAAGGGACTTCATTTTTCTGGGCTGTAGTGTTCTCACCTGTAAATGGGAAACATAACTGTTAGGAACTGAATATTTGTGTTTCTCCAAAATTCATATGCTGAATCTCTGGTGCCTAATTTGATAGTCTTTGGAGATGGGGCCTTGGGGAGGTAAATGGGGTGGATGAAGGAAGCCACCTGCAAGCCAGGAAGAGGCTCATACTAGAAACTGAATTGGTTGGTGCATTGATCTTGGATTTCTTGGCCCTGAGAACTGTGAGAAATAACTTTCTGTTGTTTGAGTCGCTCCATCTATAATATTTTGTTACGGTAGCCAGAGAAAACTAAGACACATAATACACCACTATGCCATCAGATGAGGATTAATTAAATGTAAGTATGTGTGGAAAGTCTCTTGTGATAGTGTATTAGTCTGGGTTCTCCAGAGAGAACTGATGGTATAGTTTCAGTCGAAGTCTAAAAGTCTGAAACTTAGGAGAGCCAATGATGCAAGTTTTAGTCTTAGTCTGGATGAGAACTAAGTGAAGACCTATTCTATAGCTGGAAGACAGCCAGGCAGATTTTGTTCTACTTAGGACTTTCACAGATCAGATGAGGACTGAATGCAATCTGCTTTATTTAGTATACCGATTCAAATGTTGTTCTTATCCACAGATTCTTATCCAGAATAATGACAAACCAAGTATCTAGGCATCCCATGGTCTAGTCAAGTTGACTTGTAAAATCAGGTGGTATGGACAAAGATATATATATTTTAGTTAATTTCATCTGCTAGGGAAAGACCAATTCCTAATCTTCAATCCCTCCTCATTCTCTCCTTATTTAGTATGCATTGATATTCAATGGCTATGTAGCTGTTAAAAAGTATATTTCTGTTAAAAAGTTGCATCGAACATTTTCTGTCTTGTCTTTATTATTGGAGATGATCATTCTGTATGGGGAAGAAGGTTTAGAGATGGGTTTGGATAAAGTTTCCAGACTTAAGTGCCTTTCTTGCTCTTCCTATGATTTACTAGTATCTGACCCATTACTTTCTCTGCGAAGAGGCCGTGGAAGTTCCCCTCCAAAAGTAACCCGTGCATGGTGTCCTCTGGGCTCATGGTCAGATCTTGTTCTAGACACTGTCCCTTGTCTCAGACCAGCTTGCTGATCCCCTAGAAAGTGCAGTGTATGTGTCTTATTACTGATGTAAAACTATTGCCCTCTACCCTGAAATTTCCTCTGAGCTGGGAAGTTATCTTACTCACCTTTGCAATCCCCTAAGGGCCTAGCATTAGGCCTGTCAGCCAGCAGGGGCTCCATCATTTTTGGCTGAATCCTACTGATATGGAAGCTGAATTCTGCCTGAGCTGGTTATGTGGATTTTTTCCTCTGGATTTAAACAAATAGGATCTTAGAACAGTGGCTCTGAGCAGTTCCCAAACCACGGCTGCCCACAGAGTCACCTGGAAAGCTTATTAAACTCTCAGTGCCTGGGATGTACCCCAGATCAATGAAGTCAGCACCTGGAAGGGTTAAACCTAGGACCCTAGCATTTTATCTTACTTTATTTTGAGATAAGGTCTTGCTCTGTTGCCCAGCCAGGACTTCAGTACAATGATTATAATTCACTGTAGCCTCCAACTCCTAGGCTCAAGCCTCCCAAGTAGCTGGGACTAAAGCATGAGCCACTGCATCAACCTTCTTTTTCTTTTTTATAGAGATGGGATCTTACTATGTTGCTCAGACTGGTCTTGAACTCTTGGTTTCAAGCAATCTTCCCACCTCAACCTCCTAAAGTATTGGGATTATAGGCATGAGCACCATACCAGACCCATTCCTGCTTTTTTTTTTTTTAAGTCCTCAGTTGGCTCTGAGGCATCGCCACATTGAAAAATGACTGCCTTAGGTGTTAGGTTGGGCCCTTTCCAGGCTATGGGTTATCAGCCTATGGAGATTTTGCACACTGGATACCAGAAAATCTCTTGTTAAACAATGTCCTTAGAAGGAAAACTTTGTAATTTAATAAAGAAGAGTCAACTCATAATAGCAAGAGTGACTTTACTACAGTCCAAAGTACAAGAGTTGTATTTCAGAAATGAGGCTTTAACTCAAAGGAGAACAATATTTGAAAGAACAAAGCTATAAAAATTTGCCAATGAGCAAGTAAATAAAGAACCTCAGACTCAGAGAGCACAGAGTGACAAGGAGATATTAGCCTAGTTGCCTTTGACTACGTACTAGCCCCCCAACCCACATTGCTATTAATCTCTCACTATCAGGCTAAGTTGGTCTGGCCCCTGTCACTGATTAGATTGTGCACAAACGCCATCAGCCTGCTGTTAAGCCAGAAGGCAGTCAGAAGGGGTTTACAGGAGAAAGGAAGATTGCTCCTAGAAAAATCCTGCTCTGACTCTCTCAAATTGTCTAGATTCATTTAGAAAGGGGAAGCAAACGGCTGTGAGGAATCATTAAAATCATGTTCTGCATTTGCATTACATTTGAAATGTGTTCCATAGCTTGTACACAAATGTGTATTTCATTCGTACTAAACCTGTGTAAATACTGCACACAACTAACTTGAGTGTGCTGTGTTGACTTCTTGAGTTATGTGCATTCTTCCAATATTCTCTATGTTTGGCTCACTCATGAGTAAGCAAGGAGCAAAGAAAACGAGACCAAATGTTTGACTAAAACAGGGAAATAATGTAAGTAAGAAAACGTGTCATAGGGTTTGCTGGTCATTGGAAGAAAGTTCTGCTTCCAATAAAAAGTGTTGCTTCTCAGAACAGCCAGCACCCTGGACCCCTTCCTCCCATTCCCCAAGGCTCACTCAGTCACAGAAGTAGCATGTTCACCTTGGACTTGTTTGGAACCTCTCTGAACTCCTACATATTGCGGGCCCACTGAAGTGTTCTGCTCCTAGGCATGGCTGGCACTATGTGAATGGGGCAGCGAAGGACAGGAGAAACACAGATTGCTCAAAGCGCTTCTGCTCATATGCACATTCTCTTACAAAACACACTTTGAAAGATCAAACCCTTAAGAATGTTAAAGCAGTGCCAGCACAGCATCAGACCAAACACGGGGCCCTCCTGAGCTGCACAGGTGGGGTTCACATGTCCTGTCACCAGGAACAGGCCCTGGGGACAGTGGAGGATGACACACTGACCACGAGGGGCAGCCCGGTGCAGCCTTTCAAAGGGTTTGGTGACGTGTGTGATACTCATAGCTAACAGCCCCACAATCTATTTTGGGGGCTGTATCCCAATGTTCTCATTAAAGTTTTCTAAAAAGCTTTATTTACAAAGCTATCCATTACAGACTTGCTTAGAGCAGTGAACAATTAGATATGTAAGAACAAAAGAATGGTTATTAGTGAAAGGACCATTCCCGTGATGAAGTATTATCCACACAATAAAACCAGAGAGACTATATCCATGCATGGGAAAAAGTGTCTGATTAACATGTTAGGGGGAAAATGAAAAGATGTAATATTACATGCGACATTATACGTATATACGTGGAGCCAGACATATCTGTGAGCAAATGTTAATCAAATACCTCACAGTCTTTTGGATAGTAGATTATAAGCACTTTTCTTTATTCTTTATTTTCATTTCCATTCATTCTGAACTTTGTTGAGTGATCCTTCCTTCCTTCCTTTTTTTCCCCCTTTATTTGAGACAGAAAACACGCTGAGTCCTATGGCATCATAGCTCACAGCACCATCAAACTCTTAGGTTTGAGTAATCTTCTTGTTTCAGCCTTCAGAGTAGCTAGGGCTACAGGTGCCTGCCACTGTGTCTGGCTAGTTTTTCTATTTTTAGTACAGACAGGGTCTCACTCTTGCTCAGGCTGGTCTCGAATTCCTGAGCTCAAGCCATCCATGTGCCTTGGCTTCCCAGAGTGCTAGGACTATAGGTGTGAGCCACTGTTCCTGGCTGCATTTTTTTCTTAATTGTGTGATGTGTGTCTATTTGTTGCAGATTGATTTTTCTGATTTTTCTGATTTTTCTGCAGTCCACGTGTCTTTGGGACTTCAGGAGAATGAAGCCACAGCTACCAGGCAATTTTGAATGTTTCATACAGTTTAGAGTATGTGGCAATCTTGGACTTTTTTTCAAAAGAGTACTATTCCTGTTAAATGACTTGGCAAGAGAGGCTGGGGAGAGAGCTATAAGGGTTCTTTCAGAAGAGGAGAAATATTTTCTGCCTGGATTCTCATTGCCCTGTGTTAGCCTAAAGGGTAGAGTTAACCGAAAATGCTTTATTGTGATACCTCTTGAGTATTACTTGAAGCATACTAGGATTGAGACCAAAAGGATTTGAGTTTGAATTTATCTTGACTTCTTTTTTTAAAAAAGGCTTTTCCTTTTTTTTTTTATTTTGGTGGTAAAAAACATGTAATATAAATTTTGCCATCTTAAATGTACACTTCAGTAACTTTAAGTGTATTTATATTATTGTAAAACAGAGCCCCTACACTTTTTTTTTTTTGAAAAGGCTTTTTCTGAGGTACAATTGATCTGTAAACCTGCACATATTTAATGTAAATTTGTTGAGTTTGGACATATGCGCATACCCATGAAACCATAATCACAATCAAAGTAATAGCAACCATCACCTCCAGAAGTTCCTTTATGGTGGTAAAAGCTCTTACATGAACTGTTACTCACTTGACACAGTTTTTAAGTGTACGATAGAGTAGTCTTGTTAATTGCAGGCAGCATCTGGTACAACAACTCTCTTAGAATGTATTCATTGTAAGTGTAAAATGTTGCAACCCTTCTAAAGAGCAATAAGAAGATTCCTGAAAAGATTGAAAATGAAACTACCATAGCTCCAGCAATCCCATTTCTGGGTATAGGTATATCTGAAAGGATTGAAGTCAGAATCTCAAAGAGATATTTGAACTCTCACATTTATTGAAGCATTATTCATTGTCTTAATTTGTTTTCTACTACTATAACGAAACACCGCAGACTGGGTCATTTATAAAGGAAAGAAATTTATTTCTCACAGTTCTAGAGACTAGGAATTCTAAAAGGATTGTGCTGGCATCTGGCACATGGCAGAAGGTATCACACAATGAGACTCTGAGACAGAGAGAAACAAACCAACCAAACTTGTCCTCATCATCTTTTCTCTTTTCTTTTTCTTTCTCCCTTTTTTAAAAAAATTGTTTTTATTATTAAATCATAGCTGTGTACATTAGTGCAATCAAGGGGTCCAAGGCGCTGTTTTCATATACAATCTGAACTATTTTCATCAAACTGGTTAACATAGCCTTCCTGGCATTTTCTTAGTTACTGTATGAAGACATTTGTATTCTGCATTTAGTAAGGTTTGCCTGTACCCTTCTAAGATACACCGTAGGTGTGGCCCCACCAATTACCCTCCCTCCAATCTCACTCTGTTGCCCAGGCTGGAGTACAGGTGCACTTCCCAGCTCACAGCAACCTCAAACTCCTGGGCTCAAGCAGTCCTCCTGCCTCAGCCTCCTAAGTAGCTGAGACCATAGGCATATGCCACCACACACAGCTAAGTTTTTAAATTTTCTATAGAGATGGGTTCTTGCTATGTTTCTCAGTCATCTTAAACTCCTGAGCGTAAAAAATCCTCTTGCCAGGTGGCACCTGTGGCTCAGCGAGTAGGGCGCCAGCCCCATTTGCCGAAGTTGGCGGGTTCAAACCCAGCCTCGGTAGAATTGCAAAACAGAAAAATAGCCGGGTGTTGTGGCGGGCGCTTGTAGTCGCAGCTACTTGGGAGTCTGAGGCAAGAGAATCGCCTAAGCCCAGGAGTTGGAGGTTGCTGTGAGCTGTGTGATGCCACGGCACTCTACTGAGGGCACTCTGTCTCTACAAAAAGCACACAAAAATAAAAGAAACAATCCTCTTGCCTAGGCCTTCCAAAGTGCTGGGATTATAGGCATGAACACTTGTCCAACTCGTACTTTGACCCTTCTCCTGTGATGACAGTATATTTAATCCATACATGAGGGTTACAGTGGCAATTACATTTCAGTAGGAGTTTTGGCAGGGGCATTCAAACCATATCATTTACAACAGCAAAGATAATAATAGCCTTCCCGTGCATTGATGGATGAATGGATAAAGAAAATGTGGCATATACATACAGTGGAATATTTTTCAGCATTATGTGCCCACTGCAGCTGAGAAAAGCCTTTGGCAAATGTCCAAATAGGTTTTCCAGGTTCGTTGGTTAGTTCGTTTCTCTCTGTCTCAGAGTCTCACTGTTTGTGTGATACCTTCTGCCATGTGCCAGATGCCAGCACAATCCTTTTAGAATTCCAAAATCTACAACACTCAGGTCCTGAGCATTTCGGAGTTTTGGAATTTTTATGTAGATAGAGTGAGATGTTTTGGGGAAGAGGACCCCAAAGTTAAATATAAAATTCATTTATGTTTCAGAACCACTTTATATGCATACTTTTATACAAAGTTTTGAATAATTTTGTGCATGAAACCAAGTTTGTATGCTCTGAACTACCAGAAAGAAAAGGTGTCACAGTGTCCAGCAGTGCATGCCCCAACAGTGGAGCCAGCCTGTATGACACCCCATCATGCAGGAGCTGTCATGGGAACCAAAGCTCTAAAGGGCTTTGGGTGAGTCAAGGACCAGCTTCTGGAGCCAGTCAGAGATGGACTCCCACCTGTGGCTCCCTTGACCCTTCATGTATGGCAGGCATGGTAATTTACAAGCCTTCCTCCTGGAAAAATAAGGTGCGGAAAGGATGGGCAGAGGAATACACCTAATTCATCTTTCCATCCCCAGTACCGGCACCAGGCACTCAGCAGGTACCAAGTGTGTAAAAAAATGGGAGTTGGAATGCAAAACAAACAAAATATCCTAACACAGACATACTCTTAGGACAATGTTTATCTCATGTTGATGCTCAAAAAATTTTGGGTTTTAGAGCATTTTGAATTTTGGATTTCCAAATTAGAGATGTATCTTTAAGAGACATATGAATGAAGGGAATAGTTTTTTCTGACCATATGTCAGAATTGCCTGTGGATGCTCAGGAAGAAAAATAAATTTAAGTTCTCCATAGTGGAAGAACCTGTGTCAGAACTTTTGGGAGTGGGAGTGGTAATAGGCTTTTGGCCAGATTTGTAATTATCTTTGCATGTGATCTAATATTTAAGAATAGCAAGTATAAGAGAAAGAACATACAGTCAAGGTCACCGGTGCTGGTTCTATGGCTTGGGCAAGTTGTTTTATTGTTTTGAGGTTTAGTTTCCACCCTGGAAAATGGGGACTGAAAGTATTTCCCTTACAGCGTGGTTGTGAGATTGAAATAAAATTATGTGGGTGATCTCATCTCCTAATAAAATAATTCGTAATGCTCAGTCATCGTTATTACTTTTCAAGACAGTGCATTCTCTTTTCAAAGAGAGCTCTGAATGAAAGTCCTTTCATAAGCTTGTTTTCAAGTGTTTGGAATAATGTTTCTTCTGTCTTCTAGTCCTTGTTCTAACTTTGAAGATACTGTCAACAGAATCAATTTATGTTGAATAAAATATTTTTTAGAAATGCAAGGATAAAGGCTACCTTAAATTTCCTTGTGAGCCTAGTTTAGGAAAAGATATGTAAACAAATAATTTCAATGCAATTTAAAAATAATAATGATACTAGTCATATTTTAAATATTTAAATTAATAATTATGGTAATTAACATTTCTTGAGCATTATGATCTGTCTTGAACTCTGCTAAGTGTTTATATTTTCTAATTTATGCCTTGTTATTATCCTATAAGATGAGCATTATTATTTCCATGTTGCAGATAATAAAATTGTGGCCCAAAGAGGTAAAATGACTTGCCCAAGAGTACACAGTCATAAGTAGAAGAGTTCGGAGTCAAAGCCAAGTCTGTCTGATTTTCTACTGGTCTACAGAATCTCTAACAAACTAGTGGATTTGGATTTACAACTATTGGACTTAATTCAGCCTGAAGTCCCTGGGCTGAGAGGAGCCTTAAAGCAGCAACTTCCAAACTCTGGACAGCGATCTAGAGTGAGATACTGATCTTTCATACCAAATGCATGAGTGTATGTATGTACCTGTCATGAAACCATACTCATTTTGATTGTGATGGTCTTTCTTTTCCTTTGTCCTTTTTTCCCTCCAATGTTCATGAGATGACCCACGGTTTGAAAACCTCACCTTACATAAGAACTATTGAGACCAGGTCTCTCTTTCATAGATGTGAACCCTATGGCTGGAGAAGGGTCTCACTGGCACTTAGCAAGAAGAGTGGCTCATGCAGCTCACACTACTAGTCTAGAAGTTTTCTTGTTTTTATTTATTTTTGTTTGTTTTCCGATAATAGAATTGCCGTTCTAAGATGGCATTCTGATTAATAGAAAGAGCAATCATTTTGTGGTGTGACAGCCCTAGATTTGAATCTGAGTTCCACCTTGTCTACTTGAGGTATGTCTTCATCCCTCTGAGCCAGTTTTACCCTCTGAACAAAGTGTAGCAATATCTCTGAGTGCTGTGAAGATGAGTTGATATTAAGGCCCAGTGCTTGGCATACCTTGTGTGCTCGACACAGCTCTGATTCTCCACCTAATTGGGGGAAACTTTAAGTGACGGATGGCGAAAACTGACAGTCACTGTCAGATACTATTAATGTGACCTCATAGAGTCCTAGAATTCAGCACAGTCTAAAGCTTTTAGATACATGGGCGGTGCCTGTGGCTCAGTGAGTAGGGCGCTGGCCCCATATACTGAGGGTGGTGGGTTCAAATATGGCCCCAGTCAAACTGCAATTAAAAAAAACAAAACAAAATAGCTGGGCATTGTGGCAGGCATCTGTAGTTCCAGCTACTGAGGAGGCTGAGGCAAGAGAATCGCCTAAGCCCAATAGCTGGAGGTTGCTGTCAGCTGTGACACCACAGCACTCTACCGAGGGCGATAAAGTGAGACTCTGTCTCTAAAAAAAAAAAAAAAAAAAAAAAAATGAGACTAAAGCTTTTAGATACAGAGGTAACATTTGCACATGTTCAGCAGTATGGTATAGTGGGAGAAAGGTTGGTCTGGGAGCCAAACAGACATGGCTACAAATCTCTGCCCTACAACCTTTTAATCTTGATCAACCTGTTTCTTCATCTTTAAACTGGAAAATTAAAACTTTCTTCAAAAGGTATTGTGAGGATTCACTGAAGTGTTTCTCCAGTATTTTGTCCTTCCCTTCCTAATGTGAGTTAGAAACTTTATGTATTATCACCTTTGATTTTTACCTTTTTGTTATAAAAATTTTCAAACTTAGAAAAAAGTAGTAAGCATAGTAGGAATAACCCCCCTTCAAGTATCCTTGATTATGAACACTTTTGCATTGACTATTTTAACATCTCTCCCAACCAACCAATCAGTGCCTAGTATATAGTAAGCATTCAAGAAGTATTTGCTGGTGGAATGAATGAACAGATGAAGAATAACAAATCTCAGTCTTCCTGCAATTACTTATAGCAGGAATGCAAACACATATGTCCTCAGAGGCCAGGCAGGAAGCATAAGTGGGTGAACTAAGCTGGAGGAAGACAGTAAGGAAGGAAGAAGACTACAGCCACAAGGAGAGCACACCACCCTCCTATAGGGACTTGAACTTAAGTGAGTTTCAACACTCCCTGAATGCCCCCTCCCAAAAGTCTGCATGCTACATGGGACCTCTGATTTATAGAATTCCTGGTACATGATTTGTACCACGCTGGCATTGAGACAATAAAGTATGGATGGAACAGTGAAAGGAAAGATGGAAGGTCCCACAGACCACAAGTATGATATTCACTTGCCAAGCTGCTTTACCTCCCTTAGCCTCAGTCTCCTGTCTGTAAGTGGGGACTGTGAGGTCAACTGCTTGGGACTGTGGCAGGCCAGTCCCTAGGATCTCCACCTCTGGTAAATTTACATCCCTGGGTGATCCCCTCCCCTTAAGTGTGAACCTGGTTTGGAGATTTGCTTCTAATGACTAGGCTATGGTAGAAGGGAGGGTGGCTTCTTTGATGAGGACTCTTGCTGCCTCTTGCATTATTCACTCTGAGAAAAGCTATGTCCTGAGGGGGCCCTCAGGACAGGCCCGTGTAAGTAAGCTGGGGAATGGATTTTCTGAGATCTCGCAACAGCCATGCTCAAATGCACACCCTCTCCCAGCGGAGCCTTCAGATGACATCACAGCCCCAAATAACAGTTTGACTGCAGCCTCATGAGAGACCTTGGGCCAGTGGTACCCAGCTACACCCACACATTCCAAACCCATGGAAACTATGAGATGATGAGCCCTTATTGTATAAGACTGCTAAGTTCTGTTATGATTTGTTACTTAGCCATAGAAAACTACTGCAGAAATAGAAGGGAACGCTTCGTAAACTCTGACTTATTGTTATCTGTGGTAGCAGCCCCTAAATAAGACATCTTGACCTGCCATGGGCAGACGCCACTACAGAGGGACATGCATGTGGTGGAGGCACCAGAAAGAGAAAGCTGATTCTGGAGTTAGAGGAAGGTTCACAGAAAAAATGAGTGTTGGGTGGTGTGGGTTGAATATAAACATGAGGCAGAAAACTGGGACAAGAGCATGCTTTGTAGAAGACACAGCCCAGCCAAGCTGGGAGGAATGAGGGGAAACACCAGTATTGATAAGTGAGGTTTACGCAGCAAGAGGTGAGATAGAAGCCAGGCCATGAAGGACCCAGTTCCGTTAAGACACTTTACATTGGATTAACATTTCATTTTCGGATGCTTAACTAAGTCACATACCAGAAGAATGGATGACCCGTGGAGATAAGGTAATTCTTTCCCCACCTCTGCTCTCTTTTTCAGGTAGTCCTCAAGAAAAAGTTAATTTAGGCCTTCATGAAAGTGTTTACCAAGTCCACTGTCAATTATCTAATTGTTAGACAGACAAGCCATGCAACAGAGGAGGTTTCCTTTGGCCCAGGTCATGGTGTGTGAGAGTCCATACTGCACGCATTTGCTGGCTTGTTTTCATTCATTTCATTCGTAATAAAATCACGCTGTTCCTGAGCAGCTGGCATTTCCTTTAACCCGGCAGACACTGTGAATCACATATCTCTGATTAAGTGTTTCCTACTTTGCTTTTGTCTTTGGAAAACTCAAGTTAATTTGTGTCCCAGGTTCCTGTTAGAACCTGCGGGGAACCAGTGTTCCTTTGGCTTCATGTAACTGTTTTCACTTTGTTTAGCCATTCCCGTTATTTTCTTTCTTTCTTTCTTTCTTTTTTTTTTTTTTTTACTCTTTTCATTGTATTGTATTGTAAACTTTTTTTTTATTTTGTGGGGTTCATGGAAGGTATAAAGAGCCAGGTCACATTGATTGCATTTGTCAGATGAAGACCCTCTTGTAATTGTGTCCTGCCCCCCAAAAGGTGTACCACGTACCATGACCCCCCCACTCCCTCCCTCCTATGTACTAAATTCTGAAATGAGGACAATTAATGGCCTAGTACACGTGGGGGGAGTGGGAATGGGGAGAGCAGAGAGTTATATTGTAGATTTTTTTAAAAAGTCATTTCCATTTGCTATGTGAAAACATGTTTGATCCATTTGGAGGGGTGGAGTGGGGTAAACATAAATGTACGTAAAAGGTCATATTCTGCAGAAATGAAAATAAGGCAAATAAAGAATGAATCCCCACCTTCCTCAATAAGCCAGCAAATATTTGAATACATTCTTAGCAAATACTATTAGAAGGGATGAGAAGTTTTTAGGAGAGGTTGGAGAGCGACATTTAGGCACATGCAAGGTCCTTTGGAAACAGAGGTGTCCAACATTGAATTGGTTATATATAACTGGCTATGGATCTTAAGAGCAAGGTGGATTCTGGAAAGTAAGGTTTAGAAGCCATTAACTCAGTTGTTGAAAACAGAAAAGGGACTGTTCTTCAAGAAAGGTGGCCTTGCATCAAATGATGGCAAAAAAGAAGAGAAAAGATGTACATCTCTTTAACAATGCAGAAATTATTTTATGACTAATAGCATACATATGTACCTTGCCCATTCATCCATGAAGCTCATGAGTGAATTATGTAACACCATATTGACTTTTAATATTAAACCGTATGAATAGACATAAAACACCAATTTATACTCAGCAATGGTTTCCATGATACATGCTTTAAATGAACTTATTTTCTTTTCCTACTAAGTTTATAATCATTTATTTCCCTGTGGTTTAAAAACAAGAATACAATATTGCTTGGGGAAGAGATGTTCTGCTTTAAAAGTTTGACTGTCCACAGTGATGGGGACTTTCTGATCACTTCCGGGTTGATCTTTTCCTTGCCTGGCATATGCAAGATGAAGCTAATTTATATTATGAAATTGAAATACTATGTTTTCTATTTTAATGAAACACTTTAAAATGTAAAATCAGAGCTGGCTTAACAGAATTTCCCAAGTGAAACCATCATGTACCAATATTACAAAGGATGTCAAGTTTTTTGTTAAGCGGTCTATGCATTTACATGAACAGAGATTTTTAAATGTTTCTTTCACTCCCCATGCCTCATTCCCCCCTCTCAGTGCTGGGTAATTAAACCATCATAAACAAAGGTTGAAACTATATGAAGCTCAAATCCTTGTGCTCTATAAAAAAATAAAGTCACAGAATAATGAAAAATAAATTTCAGCTAATGAAAAGCAGAAACAATAACTAATGGAAATAGTGGAAACAGTGGGATCAAACAAGTCACAATTTTGTAGAAAATTAACAATGTATTGTTCCGAGTTGCTGCTGTCAGTCTGCATAAGGCCTGTGGCCTGGTTGGATGGCTGTGGATTGGAGCAGGGCAAACTGTTTCTTTTAGAGAATACTGTTTAAGGTTCTCCCAACTTCATTGGCTAACGAGGTGCATGATATGCTTTTCACCTGGCTTCCATCTCTCTACAAACATTTTACAAGTTCCTGCCTTTCTGCTCCATTTCACTGTCTTGAAGCAGTCTGTCCCTTATTCAGCTGACATAGACCCTCCACCCTCCCTGCTATTGGAGAGCAGGGAGATGAGGTACAGTTTTATGAGTTGGTTGACCTGGAAGTGGAACTGGATCCATCCCATCCTAAATGGTGCTCATGGCAGAGTCTATGGCCAGGAAAACTCACGTCCTCTTCAATTGTCAGGGCAGGACACATTTTCCAGTCTTCCTTGCTGTCAGGTTGGGGCCTTGCCACTGAGTTCTTGACAGTGGAATATGGACAGAAATGGTGTCCTTCTAGTGCTTCTCGTGCTGTGATATGCACACCTTGCAGCCGGGGATCTTGTTAAAATGCAAATTCTGATTCTGTGGGTCTGGGGTGGAGGCCCCGTTTCTGTATTTCATTAAGCTCTCAGCTGCTTGTCAGTGTTGTTGGTCTTATTGACAGCACTTTAAATAGTAAGAATGTATATCAATTCCAGCCTGTGAAGACTTTCCTGATCTCTCAACCTTATCCGCACAGCTCTAAGCAAAGCACTCAGGATGGCAAACCCCTCCATGGATGGAAGGAGACTGATCTCTGTGTCACTGATTGGGAGGGGCCCTGCTCAGGAGAGCTGCTAACCATGAGGATAGTAACTAAGAGCTGCTAACTGTGTGAATAGTAGAAGGTTACCTTTTATTGTGTAAAAGTCATGAATGTTAACATGGCTTACTCTAACAACTGCTAGAGTCTCTCTTATCAACTGCTTTTTTCTAAATTTTTCCTCGATTCACAATTTTGAATTAACTTAGTAAACTTAATGAATACCAACTTTAGCTCCATGCCTGTGGCTCAAGCTGCTAAGGTGCCAGCCACATACACCTGAGCTGACGGGTTCGAATCCAGCCCAGGCCCACCAAACAATGATGGCTGCAACCAACTTCATAACGAGCACAGTTACAGGTACTGGAGAATGCATAGTTGAAGGAAGTCAAATTTTTTTTCTAAGGAGCTTGGAAAGGCGATGAGAAATGAGATCAAATGATGAGTTTCAAAGGGATAGAGCCCAATAAGACCTGCTGGCTGGGGTCAGAAGATGGAGATGGCCATCACAGTTGTGGACATCGAGAAAGGCATTCTAGAAGTGGTTGTATTGACATCAGCCTTGAAAGATGGGTCATTTACATTTGTAATGATTAGGAAAAGAGCACATTGAAGGAGTTAAAGTCAGTAAATGGTAGGAAGGTCCTCAGGGATATGTGAGATTTGCCATTGGGATGTAGTGCAGGTTGAAGAATTGGAGTAATGGAATGTTCAACAGAAATGAAGGTCTAGCCTGTATCAAGGAATAATTTGAACAGGAGTTTAAGGAGCTGGGATTTATGCTGGGATAGTAGGGAGGTCTTGATGGATTTAAGCAGGTGCATCATCTCCCTGGATACAGTAAGGAGGGACTGGGAGCAGAAGGAGCTAGACCCACTCCTTCCCTCTGGCCAAGACCAGCTACAATAGCTCAGTGATGATGTGCTAAGGCCTGGGGATGCTGAACATAAAGAAGAAAAGGACAGGGACATCTCCTGATGACACTGTGAGGAAAATGGAGCAGTATCTCCCATTCCACCCACCCCCGGTTTAGAAACAAGGCACCTGTACTTCTGAAAGGAGACATTCATGTAACCACTATGTCTGTCAATTACACGTAACTGAGTCATGGTCTTACACTTCTGGTCTTGTACTCCAAACTCAATATTTTTTCCACTTGAGTACAATGTTATTGCCAGTGTCATAAGAGACCTCTAAAGCAGTCCTTGGAGAATTGGATCTAAGTACCACATAATTCACACCTTGCCACTTGGCCACCTTTGCAAATTTAATTTCAATAGTTTGAGTCACTTTAATTGGAAAATTTATCAGAACTCTACTTCATTATGGCCTGCCAACAGCAAGTTTAAGACACTCTAAAAACTATATTGGCTGCTCCAAGGGTGTTTCCACAAAACTTGTGCTATTTCTTTGGGGTCTGTACCAGACCTAGGTGAGAGAACTAAAGAAGCATCTCCCTCCCTCCCTCTCTTTCTTCCTTTCCTCTCTTTTTCTCCCTTCCTTCCTTCCTTCCTTCCTTCCTTCCTTCCTTCCTTCCTTCCTTCCTCCCTCCCTCCCTCCCTCCCTCCCTTCCTTCCTTCCTTTCTTGAGAAGTTCTTGCTCTGTTGTCTGGGCTAGAGTGCAATAGCATCATCATAGCTCACTATAGACTCAAATTCCCAGGCTCAAGCAATACTCTTGGCTCAGCTTCTGTCGTACTTGAGACTGTACACGTGTGCCATCATGCCCAGCTAATTAAAAAAAATTTTTTTAGAGAAAATGTTGATGGTGTATAGGAGAGGAGAATGTGAGCTCTGCTGAGTCACTCATACATGATTTCAGATTGTAATGGACTCTTGCCCATAAGGGACTCTGAAAACTGTGGAAAGATTGTTTTTTCAATGGATCTTTGGGATCATGCTGTTCTAGAGGTAGAAAAAAGGAAGATTTCTTGCATTTGTTATTAGATAGAAATTTGTTTGAATCTCTTGTCTGCCATCTTAAGTGTATGATCTAGAGCAAATGATTTAACACCCCAGAGCCAAGGTTTACAGAGTTTAAAATGGGGGTGGTTACCTCCCTGAATCACAGGAGGGTCCCAGGAGACTCTAGTGGTGCATTGAACACAGAGCTAAGGGTCCAACAATGTTGATACTACTGGCTTAACCCTGGGTATATGAATGAGAGTAGTGTTACGTGCTATCACAAACAAATCCAAAAGTTTCAGTGGCTTTAAAAATAATAAAACTTTATTCCCCACTCACCAAGATGTCTATGTGGGTGTTCCTCGTTGTCTCCTGGGAAGGCTTCCACATGGTGAGTCAGAAACCCAACCTCTTTCTTGTGGCTTCTTTCTCACCTAGGATGGGAGAAGAGAGAGTGGACAGGGATGCATTGGCCCAGGAGGGAGATACATCATTTCTGCACAGTAGTGTGACGTGGTCACGTGGCCCCCATGAGAGAAAAGGGGCGCTATGAAATGTGGTCTCTGACATGGTGGCAACTCCTTGCTGACAATTCTATATCATGGAAGGGGAGCAGGTTTCCCTGGGGAGCTGTTACCCATCTCTGCAGTAAGAAAGAGGATACTGGGCTAGGGTTGGGCTGTGGACCAGGAAGCCAGGATTATAGTGATGAAAACAGCTGGTCAGATGCACAATTTTCCTCTCTGCTTCTTCCAGAGCTCAATCCAGCAGATCTTGCCCCACTTGGAACCTGGCTATGATCAAGAAAACATCTGTGGTTGGAAAGTGAGGCTAGTGATTCAGGCCTGTTTGGGACTTGGAGAGGGTGCTCTTGGACCCTCTGCTCAACAAACAGTTCACTGCCACAAGGAGGTGAGAGGTCATCTGTCTGTCTGCTCTGACACTTTCACCCAGTGACCTTTGGGGCTTTAGACACCTTCCCCATAAGCTGGAGTTAGCTCGGCACAAACTGTCCTTGGATTTGACCATCACTGACTCACCAAAGGTCTGAGAGTGAGGAGAAGGCAAAAGTAGACAAATAAGCACTGAGGACTTACATGACACGTCCCAGACCTGTGTCGTGTAAACAGGCTGTGTGCTGCATAGCCAGGGAATGGGCCCTGGACGTGAGTCAGAAGTAAAGCCTTGACAGTCAATACCCAGAGGCTTTGACTGTGGAGGAAGGTGGTCAAAGAGGCAGGCTGCCTGCTACTAGGGCACAGGGTGAGGAAGGATGTGGGGAAAGAGGCTGGCTTTGGAATCAGATGCAACTGGTCTCCACTCACTCAGCCTTGAGACCTTGGGTAAAAGTCTCATTCTTTCCAGGGCTCAATTTCCCTATCTGTGAAATTGGTACAACACAGTGGACTGCCAAATGATGTAGGAATAAAAGAATGTATAAAACAATTTATTCAAGCACTTACTACTGTGCTAGCCCATAGACATACAAGTAATATTTTCTCCTGTTTCTTCTTATCAGGAAAGGAATCTGTTATTTCTTCAAGTTAATTAATATGAACAATAGTCAATGGCCATTGTTTCTTAAACAACTCTTACAGGTCAGTTAGTCCTTGCTGACCAGACTAAGAAGGGTGAATGTAAGATAGACAACACTATTCCTATTTTACACATATGGACATGGGGGCTCAGAGAGTATACCAGTGTCCTGTCACTGAAGAGAGAGAGAGAACAAAAGGAATTAAAAGGAACCAATCAAGAAGATAAATTTCAAGGGTGGCAGGTTGGTGGCATAATGTTTAACCCCAGTCTCACCTTATTTAATAGCATTTTCATCTTTTTGTTTTTTGAGGTAGGGTCTCACTCTGTCACCTTGAGTAGAGTGCCAGGGTGTCCTAACTCACAGAAACCTCAAACTCTTGGGCTCAAGTGATCTCCTTGCTTCAGCCTTCTGAGTAGCTGAGACTATAGGTGCCTTCTATGATGCCCAGCTAGGTTTTTCAATTTTTAGTAGAGACAGGATCTTGCTTTTGCTCAGGCTGGTCTCCAACTCCTGAGCTCAGGCAATCCACCCCTCACCCCCTCCCAGAGTGCTGGGATTACAGGCATGAGCCACCAGGCCCAGCCTAGCATTTTCATCTTAAGCTACCTTCCTCCCGTTTTATTAATTTGTAAGTTTATGGATCAATTCAGCTATTCCCAATTATTTAGTACACATTAACTGTGAGCCTCCTGTGTCCTCAAAGCTTGCTGCTCACAAAGTGTAATTCCTGAACCAGAGCACCAGCAGCTCTGGGGGCTAGTTAGAAACACTGATGCTCAGGCCCTGCCCAGCCCTGCTGAACCAGAATCTGTATTTTAACAAGATCCCTGGCTGATTCAAAGCACATGGGAAAGACCGAAAATCACACTCCTTGATGCTTTGCTACCTTGGGGAAAATATTTATGGTGGGGGAGGGTAACTTTTCCTAATACCTTGGCCTCCCTAGTTGTGAGTATAAAAAATACACAGATAAAGATGAAATTTTTTTTTTCTCTCTCACTCAGCAATAATTCCCACAGAAGATTTCTGTGGCCAAATGTCTGAGGAGCTCTTGCCACCAAAATATGAGCAGTCCTTTCTGCAGCGAATGTCAGCTGGGTAACTTCCAACCCAATTAAATTCTGATTCTATCTACCTGGAGGTAGCAGCTTATCCCACAGGTTGGGGACTTGGTTTCACAAGACCGCCCCCCACTTCCAGTGCCAATCACAAGCCCCAGGTTGTTTCATCTGTGCTTCTGACCAACCAAATCAGGGATCCCACAACCCCTTGCTCGTGTTTGGTTAATTTTCGAGAGTGGCTCACAGAACTCAAGGAAACATTTAACTTATATTTGCTGGTTTATTATAAAGAATATTGCAAAGGATACAGATGAAGAGCTGTGTAGGGTGAGGTATGGGGAAGGGTCACAGAGCTTCCATTCCTACCGTGAGTGTCACCCACCGGGAACCTCAATATTTTCAGCTATCTGCAAGTTCTCTGGACTCTGTCCTTTTGGGGGTTTATGGAGGCTTCATTATGCAGGCAGTGTTGATTAAACCACTGGCCATTGAGGATCAAATTAACTTTTAGCCTCTCTCCTCAGCCCTGGGAGGTGGAGCTAAGTCCCAATCCTATAATCATACCTTGGCCTTTCTGGTGACCAGCCCCATCCTTGAAGCTACGTAGCGGCTGCCATCCATCCAATTAATAGCATACAAAAAATGCATCCCTGTAGCCAGGCCGTGTGGGCCATGCTTGTAATCCCAACTACTCCACTGGCTGAGGCCAGAGGATTGCTTGAGCAGAGGAGTTTGAAACCAACCTGGGCAATACGGTGAGACCCTGCCACAGTTAAAAGAAAAACCAAAAAGACACCACTTTGCAGGTTCCAGTGATTTAGGAGTTACATGCTAGGAGACAGAATCAAAAACCAAATACAATAAAATCTCCATAGCTGACCACCTCCCTATATTGACAACCTCCCTACCTTGACCACCTTCTTAAACTGATCTAACTTTCACAGACCAGGCATGCACCCCATGTACATGTCAGTATAATAGGCCTAGTTCCTTATGTTAACCATCTCCATTTGTCGACCAGTTTATTATAGTCCCTTGGGTGGTAGACTTATAGAGGTTTTACTGTATATATTTCACACTAATCACATAAGGATTAGTGGGCACCTCTAGAATCTGTTTTTCTCCTCACTAATTGCCCCTGTGGTTGTATAGAGCCCAAGTGTCCCTAAAGGCAGATGTGTGCGGTTCACACCTTGGCTTTGACAGAATAGAAGGTACAACATAGAAGGCTTAGAAAGTGTTTATGTCCCCTCTTCTCCTCATCAGTTGCACCCAACTATGGTCCTGGGGCTTCTACTAGAGTTGAAGGGGTAATCCCCAAGCCCTGAGACCTCTAAATGTGCCAGACATGGCATTTCTTGTAGTGTCTCCACAGCACCCACAATCGACCCACAGTTAACCTTGGCACCAAAGTAATGCACATGATTGTTTATTAGGCTGAGAAAGTGATTATGCGGCCTTGGGACACCTCTGTTCCATCTAGCCAGCTATGGCCAGGCACATAGTAGGGATTTTAGAATCACAAAATGTGGAAAATGGAAAAGTACATCTCTTATTTCCTACCCCATTTGGAAGAAGTTGGCCCTTTAATAGGCAGCAACTCAAGCTCAGGCAGAGGAGCAGGGGCCTGGCACGCTGTGAACACCCTGGGAAACCCTGCGGCTCTCTCCAACTGTGGAGCCTCTGCCAGGGGCCAGGACCGATGGCACAGCTCCTTGTTTAGTGCTTTGATGCTGTCAGGTAGGTAGCACTATTCCCATTTTCAGATGAGGAAACTGCGGCTCAGAGAGACTATGTGACTCGCCCAAGTCACACAATTTCTAAACTTGGCATGGGAATGTAAAGAAAGGAAGTCATTCATTTTTCACAAATGGGAATGGGAATGACAGTCAAATAAGGGAATCCTTTAGTATTGGGGCTTTGGAATGAAGTGTTTAGGCTATTTCCCAGCCTCTCCTAGGGTGCTTGTAGGAAACAGCGTGGGAGGACAAGCAAAGCTGGTCAAGAATGGGGAACAGGGACAGGGATAATCTCAAATATGTGCAGCTCCTACCTCTAGTATATCAGAACCATTCCACTGCCGAGTTTCCCCAGGTTAGCAAAGGTTGAATGAGCTCCCATGGACCAAGAACTTGGTGGTCCTGGATAAATCCCACGGCTGTAGTGTCTGTCCTTCCCCCAGTTGTCAGACCAGTGAGCTGCCTCTGACTGCCTGACATGTGATAAAGGTGGCCCAAACACCCAGAAGGAAGACTTCGCTGGCAATGGGTTTTTGAGCTGGGCTCTGCTTCTCCCAGAAGCCTGTTTTGGAAACTTGAGGCCTTGTGTAGGAGAAAAGGAGGTGTGCTGAGACCCAGGCTTCCCAGGGAGCTGCTGGCATCTTGCTAACTATATAGCTCAAAAGAGCTGCAACTAGCTATTTGCTCTTCCTTTGGGAGTGTAGAATGAATGTAAACTGAGATTTAGATGAGGATCGTGATTCCTCCATGGCATAGCTCTGTGATTTTTGTACAAGTCAAGCAACCTCTCCGAGTCCCCAGTGACTTCATTTGTTTAGTGGACCATTCAAGCTTTCCCTCTGAATGAGCATTTAATAATTACAGTGGTTATTCCATTTTGATTTAGGAAGGTTACCTGACTATAAACATCTTACATTCATTTATATTCATTGCAACATTTTTAGTTGTAAGGCAAAGAATTCTATTTAAAATAAACCTAACCATAAACAAATAAACAAAATTTCATGTACCTAGCAAGTCCAAGGATGACCTTCCTTCAGGTATGGGTGGATTCAGGGACTCTGGCAGGGACATCAGGGCTCAGCTTCCCTTCACCTTGAGCTCAGTGTCCTTCTGGATTTTTGTTCTGTCCTACCGACTGGCTTTGCCCGCCCACAGCTCCAGATTTACATGTTCTCCAGCTTATTATCTCCCACTGCTCATTTATCAACCTTGGGAAGATTTTGGCCTTGCTTAGATGACACAACTATCCCCGGACCAATCGCTGCTGCTCTAGGCACAGAGGACTGGGATTGGCTGATCTTGGGGTCACATGAACAACCCCATGATCAGGAGGGGATGGTGGTGAACATGAAGAGCAGTTTCTCAAAGGTGGGGAGGATGCAGGGCAGACAAAAAGAGTATTCACCTGAGGAGCCCTGGAGAAATACTTGCCCCCAATTTCTCCCAGGTCTCCTGTGAGTCATTGCTAGTCCCAGGAAAGCTGTTTCTAAAGTCATTAAAGAGAACTTTGTTCTCTTTGTAGCTTCTATGCAAAGTTAAGTAACTTGCAGAAGAAGGGAAGAGTTGCTGTTGAGCAGTGTCAATTAGAGCTGGAAGTAGCGTACCCCAGTTGGCTTAAAACACAAAGAACTCAGGACAAGATTTCACGCAACCAGCGAGGTGTCACGGGACCTCTTCTGCATGAGTTGCTTCTGGATCAATGCTGTGCACACTGGGATGGAATGACACAGGAAGTGGTCTCCCTGTATCCCAAATGCCTCCTTCCCCAGATCTCATTTTTTCCCCAGTCCTTTCCAAAAGGATAACAGTGAAACACACAAAGCCCACCTAATGTCACGCAGATAATTTCTTTTTTTTGGGGGGGGGGACAGAGCCTCAAGCTGTTACCCTGGATAGAGTGCATTGGCATCACAGCTCACAGCAACTGCCAATTCCTGGGTTCAAGCGAGTCTCCTGCCTCTGCCTCCCAAGTAGCTGGGACTACAGGCACCTGCCACAACGCCTGGCCATTTTTTGGTTGCAGCCGTCATTGTTATTTGGCGGGCCCAGGCTGGATTTGAATCCTCCAGCTTAGGTGTATGTGGCTGGCACCTTAGCCCGTTGAGCCACAGGCGCCAAGCCGCGCAGATAATTTCTTGATTCCAGAAGCTTTAGGCTTGCCAGGATTTTCTTTGCAGACACTTGGGTACCACACTTGCTTGAGGTTGAGGAGCAAACTGATAAGAGGAAGGCCACTGTGTCTCTGTTTCTACACACGTCAGTCCGTTGTGGTGATAAGAACCCTAGTCTTCCCTCTGAGCTTTCCCCCCATATTTGTTGCACCCATCCTTGTTAAACTCCAGTTTTGTGTACAGGCTGTTTAGGAGACAAGGCCTACACGTGGGAGCTGGGTGTGAGCTGTCTTTAGCCGCCTTGCTCTGCTCCACCAGCCCCCTGCCTGTTTCCATCCTCAGCAAGGTGGAGACGACTTCGGCACATCCTATCTCAAAGTTCTAAAGGGAGATGGAGGAGGGATATACTTTGCAGGTCTTAGAGCAAACAGTTCACAACATTCTCCTGAAATATTTTCATTCTTCACGTCTCTCCTGCTGGCTTCAGTTTCTCCCACCTCCAGACCCCCTTCCCTGCCCCACCTTCACATTTTCAGCACTCTTTCTTTCAAGAAGTAGAACCACTCGTCTCTGCCTCAGCTTTCATCCCCATCCTGTATATGCAAATGGCATCATAATGGTTAGAAGACTAAAGGAATCCCAGTTTCCAGGATGTGCACACCTTATAAAGCAGTATAATGTGTTATTTATCAGACCCCACTTAGCACAAAGGCTATGGCTACATTTCTCTAATGTGGACCGCCGGTTAAGAATGAAAATTCCTGACCCCTATCCCAGATACAAAGAATCTCTTTGGAAAAGACTAGCGGTTTTCAACTCTGCCTGTGCATGAGATTCACCTGGAGAACTATTGTTATTTCTCTTTGGTGACCCCCAACGTGTTGAAATGTGAAACCAGGATTTCCAGTCATTGGGATAAAGGCACCTGCATTTATTTTACAAGAAATGCATCAGGTGACGCATATGCAACTAATATTTGCATGATGAGAATTCAGAGGATAAAGGGTAATTTCCTGCAGGAGTTAGGGGAAGGTGGAGTGAAAAGAAAACTTCCTAGAGGAGGTGAGTGGCACTTGGAGAATGGGTGGGGTTTCATTAGTTGTGGACAAAAAGAGGAAAGTGGATGGTTATATACCTTATGTTTAAAACTCTAGGTTATTTAAAACAGAGCTAACGGTAGCTCAGCTTTGAGAGTGTAGGGATTTGTGTGTAAACCTGTACACTTTCTGTCCCCTCCCTCATCCTTTTTCTCCCTCTCAAGGACTTAAGTTCCTATTCACAGATACAGTTATAAAGGGGCAGAGCTTTTCAAAGCCTTTTGCTCGACCAGTGCTGCAGGTCACAAAAATATTCCAAATATCCTGATATTTAAATATTTAGATTCCAAGACGACCTGAAACATCCGAAAGTGGCATAAATGTCTATTGACAATCACATGTTTCAACTGGGGGGTTTAAAAAATAAGGCCTCTAAGCTACGAAGTGGCTCACGCCTGTAGTCACAGCTACTTGGGAGGCTGAGGTAGGAGGATCACTTGAACCCAGGAGTTTGAGACCAGCTTGGATGATATAGTGAGACCTCAAAGGTTTTACTAAGAAAGCCTCCATTTCCTGGGTGGCTAATGCTGCCAGCTGTCTTCAGAGGCTACTGGGACAGAAATGCACACAAGCCAACCAAGGCCGACCGAGATAACAATCTGCTGAGTGCCTTTCTCAACTTAATGCTGTTTGTTTAACTAACAACAGTGAGAGTCCTTATTAAGGGCTGTTAACACTTGAAAATGCTGTTTGTTGAGCTTGCCAAAGTGATAAGTGAAGCTGTGTTTACTCTTTTGTTTTTAGGGCTGATGGAGAAGCCTGAAACACAGTTTTGAAGTGGTTAGCTTTTAATGAAGATACTAGGGAGCTCTGCAAACAAGCCTACGGGTTGAAAACAAACATTAATGCTAAAAAGGTCCACCACTGAGAACTTCAAGGAAATTATTGACAATGAGAGAAACATTTGTTATATTGTAGTAGTCACTTTGGTGTACATGTATGTCACAACTGATCAAATTATACAATTCAAATATGAAAAACATGAAAAATAAAAAGGTCCACCATAGTGAGTTGGCTTCTGATGGATTTGCTTGACTATAACTACCAAGCCCGCATAAACACCCGTGGCACGCACTCACACCGCACTCCTGTTGTGTCAGAATTAATACACTCTTAAGCTCAGTGTTCTTTTATTCCCAGCTCTTTCCAACAGTGCGAGTGTGTTGTGCATGTTCAAAAGGAAAGGAAGCAGCAGGATGGCAGGAGACATGAAATGAGTAAGGGGTTGTTTACCCCAAACACATGCCCCCTTAGCATGAGCACATGCTAGCTTTCTTTAGGCCTCTTGTCCACTCTGACTCCCAATGGGTATATCCATGGAATCTGCCAGTTATTGGGTTGAAAGGATTCTCACTGGTGAAGCATAAATGTTTCCTCCATGTCTGTAAGCTGCCTGCCTCCTTCTGCAACGGCATCAACCATGTTCTTGTGCCTTGACATTAGAAAGTCACCTATGGTCCTTGGGGATTCTGAGACTTAACCAGCAGACTCATGCATGTTTTGGAAGCCCTAGAATCAAAGCTGGAGGAGGGAGTTAAACCTATGGTAATAAATATTCATATAATTTATTGTCTAGCCCAGAACCTTTTGAGAGTAAAAGAGTATGCAGTGAATAGTTAGGCCAGAAGTGTGGGTGTAAAGCAGGGCTGACCTGAGTGGGATATTTGGTCTTCCCCGTAATAAACAATAGGTTAACGTTTATTGAGACCTTACTGTAAGATAGGAATTTAGAATTTAGCTCATTCTTCAATGTATTCTTCCCTTTAATCGTCACGTAACCTTATTCAGGAAATATTGCTATTCCCACTTTTCAGATGAAGAAGTGAGGGTTGAGGAGTGACTCGCGTCAAGTGACTCTTCTTCAGTCATACCCTGGTGAGTAAGAGCAGGTGTGAGCAGAGATTTGCCCCGAGGTCTGCCTTGTTCCACAATGCACGTATGCTGCACTGTCGACATGGTGTCCGTCCTGTAATGCAGTGGTTTTTGTCTTTTCTTTTTCTTTTTTGCTAACTGGGTTCTAAGGAAATGTAGGATGTTGGTTAGCTGCCATCTGCCCTCTGGAAGGCCAGGAGGAGACTGATGAGGGTAACTTCATAAAGAAGAGCTCCGCCCTCATGTAGCATGTGCCCAGTGGGGACTCACCAATGGGAGGAGGGGCTTCTGCAGCTTGGGAAAAAGAAAAAGGAAGAGAGAGAAGAGAAGAGGGGGAGGAGGAAGAAGGAAGAAGGGAGGAAAGAAAGAAGGAGAGGAGGGAGGCGGGGGGGAAGTAAGAGGAGGAAAGACCAGTGTTCTGATTAAGCCCTTGTTTTGAAACAGAAAAACTGAAATCAAGGAAAGAGAAAGTTTCTTTATCCAGTCACATAGAAAATCATAGAGGACCTAAAAATTCAAGGCTTTTGATTTTATCCATGCTTTTTTGGGGGGGTGGTGTGGGGGCTACACTTTGCTGTGTAGCAAACATACGTTAAGAGAGGTATGTTGGAGCTATTTCCACATTTCACCTCCTTTTGACACTGGCTGTGAGTTGCTGGTCTTAGGGAAGCTTTTTTTAAAGGGAGATGAAGCTGTTTTAAAATATTGGGAGGAATAGCTGTCACAGATTTCAGATATACTATAGAGGAGGTGTTAAATAAAGACAAGTGTGTGCATGTTGAATTTTGTTTTCTTTCTTTGTAAAAAGAAATATGGTGTTACCAAAATGTTTTCTTTTTCTTTTTTTTATTGACATGGTTCCAAACTATTTGAAGAAAATTAAGTTATAGTAATTTCAGGTTGAAAAGTACAGAAAGCTACAATCATTTTTTAATAAACTAAGAGCAGGGGACTGGAGTGACAAAGAAGACCTCAGTCAACTCCAGATATGGATGGAAGGAGCTCTCTCAGATGAAAACAGCAGAGGCTTAAACAGTCACACCCCTCACCTCCCACAAGGCTTCCCAATGCTGGTCGACCCAAGTTGAGTGACTCTTCTAGGGAAGGAAAAAATTGGGAATTGAACCTTCAGGAGGAAAATTCCAATAGACAAAATCTTGAGCTCCATCCCAAACTTCCTAGAACGGCTCCACTTCAATCTGGTCACATTTATGATGTACTTACTATGTTTCAGAGGCTTTTTCAAACATTACAGACACGATAATTTATTTAGTCTTCACAACCCTGTGAGACAAACATTGTTAAACAGCTAATACATTGGAGAGCTGGAATTTAGACCAAGGTCATTCAATTCTGAGTGTGTGTCCTCAACCACAGGCCTCTGAAATTTCCAGGGGTCAGCTGGAGACAACACTGCAGATTGAGGTTCTGGATTAAAGGCCACCTTCATCTCTTCATGGCCATTGATCCCATGCATGTGGGACATTGGATTCTGCTCTTCAGCAGTGAGGCGAGTGAGGCTCTGGTCTGCAGCGAGCATGGCCTGGGCATTCCCTCTCCTTGAAATTCTCTTTCTCAGCCCTTGCTCTTGAGCCTTGGCTGTGGTGTGTCTGGGAAGTTGGAAGAGTGGGAAAGCAGAGGCGCTGTAGATGAAGCCGATTCTCGAGCAGGTTGTGCCAGGACCTTCCATTGATGTTGTAGTTTGAGTTAGATGGTCAGATTATGGGATGCCTGATCTCTGCTGCCCGTCAGCTTTGAACTCTTTTGTTTCAGTGATACTTTACACTGGGCTAAATCTGGGTAAGGTATACAAACATTGACTTCCTGAATGTGGAAACCTGGTTAAACACTCTCAACCAGGAGTGTGGGTAACTGAAAACATTCTGTTTTATTCTTTTATAATCATGCATTTTAGGAAATTCAGGAGCTAAAGAAGAAAGTTATTTCAGACATGGGACCAGATGTCAACATTTTGCATTTTCAGAGTAGTGAGATAAACCATTCACTCTGTTCTTGAAATTGGCCCATAATGGGTACTCAGTAAATGCTAGAATAAAAAAAATGAATAGTCATGATCCCTAATATTTCTGGAGGTTTTGAGTGGCTTTTGACTGGCTTTTAACTGGCTTTGAGGACTGTATATATATTTTTTAATTAATTATTATTTTTTTTTTTTGGAGAGATAGAGTCTTGCTCTGTCACCCAGGGTGGAGTGCAGTGGTACAATAATAGGTCACTGGAATATCAAACTTTTGGGCTCAAATGATCCTCTTGCCTCAGTTTCCCAAGTAGCTAGAGCTACAGGAATATGTCATCTTGTCCTCTCCTCATTTATTTGTAGGGATGGGGTCTCACTATGTTGCTGAGACTGGTCTTGGACTCTTTCCTGCCTTAAGCAATCCTCTCACTTTAGCCTCCCAAAGTGCTGGGATTACAGGCTTGAGCCCATGTGTCCCACTAGAAGACTATATTGACCGCCGATGCTATTTGTGCCAAAAAAAAAAAAAAAAAAAAAAAGATCTTGATGAAAATGTCCTCTCAGTGTTAGCATTTCCTTCTGTCTTCTTTTTATTTATTTATTTATTTCAGATTTTGGCCAGGGCTGGGTTTGAACTTGCCACCTCAGTATATGGGGCCAGCACCCTACTCCTTTGAGCCACAGGCACCACCCTGCCTTCTTTTTATTTTTTCGATGATTTGTGATATGTAAGTCATTCCAGGGAGCAGTGGTCTGGTATTCGAGGCCCCTCACTACTTAATTTACAATTTGCCTTTACATCCTTTTTCCATATGTAGTAGCTAACACTATGTTGCCTATAAATAACAGAAAATCCCACTAACAATTGATCGAATAATTAAGGGATGTAATTGTCTCATGTAATAAGAAATTCAAAGTAGACTCTCCAGGGCTGGTGTAGCAGCTTATCAATGACACCAACAACCCTGAGTCCTTTTGTTTCCCTGCTCTGCCATTCCCAGGCTGTAACTTACTTCATAGAAGATAACAAGGTCTTCCTGTGCAATAAATGGGTTGTAGCCTTCACTTGAATGATAAAGAATTTGTCTCATATTAGGGGTGTATGGGTGCATATTCGAAGGGTCAGGAGAAAACTTGTAAATACGGATCAAAAATGTTTTCATATAGTAAACGAGAAAATATCATGAATGGTATGTCAATCAGGTTGATAAAAATATCTCAGATTGCATGTGAAGCCCCCACACTGTACCCCACGATTGAACTAATGTACACAGCTATGATTCAATTAAAAAAAAAAAAAAGAAGAAGAAGAAGATAACAAGGTGGCTTCTGCACTTGCAGGCACTGCGTTTGCATCCTGGGCAAAAAGAAAGGTGAAGCGTGCTAGCCAGAGGGCTTTCTCCTCCTGTGGCTTTGGGAAAGAATGGCCTTCATGAGAACTTCTGCCAGAGCTCACTGGCCAGAGGACTGTGCCACTCGGCAATGTCTAGCTACAAAGGTCACAGAGATCCACACATTTACAGCTGGGCCTATTGTCACTCCAAACAAAATTGGGTTTTCTTTGAAAGGAAAAAGAAAATAGCAGTTAGAATGTCCATTAGCAGTGTCTTCCACACACCCCTGTAGCTCCAAAACAAATGCCTTGCAATGCCTTGTTCACACCCAAGCCCTGCCGCGTTTCTGCATACACTCTTGTGTGTTTCCATCCGAAAATATTTTCACTTCCTTTCCACTATCATCCCTTATTTCTTCAATTTCAAACTCCCCTAATCTCTGAGGTCTCTGTTGTTCTCAGCACTTTTTCTGCCATCTTTATTATGCTGGTGGGCGGGGTCCCCATCTTCCATCTTCCCCACCGCCCTTTATCATCTGAGAGCACAAGCGCTCAGCTCACCTCCACCCACCTGCAGTCACCTGTGTTCTGCAAGATGCTCTGCCCGAGAGAAGCACTAAATGCCTGGAGGGGTGGATAGTTACACACCAAAAAGGAGCCACTTTTTTTTTTTTCCCTAGGGCTGGAGTGAACAGCACTAACCCACCAGTTTGCTTATGAAAGTCCTGATTTATGCCTGCTATCCTGGAGGCATTATTAATAGTTCTCCTTTTCACCCTCAGAAGTATCTCAGTTTAAATAATCCATTAGATATTTATTGAGAAATGATTCTATTGGCTTGGCGCCTGTGGCTCAGTGGGCTAAGGCGCCAGCCATGTAAACCTGAGTTGGCGGGTTCGAATCCAGCCTGGGCCTGCCAAACAACAATGACAGCTGCAACCCAAACAAAAATAGCCAGACATTGTGGCGGGCACCTGCAGTCCCAGCTACTTGGGAGGCAGAGGCAGGAGACTCGCTTGAGCCCAGGAATTGGAGGTTGCTGTGAGCTGTAATGCCACGACCCTCTACCCAGGGTGACAGCTTGAGGCTCTGTCTCAAAAAAAAAAAAAAAGAGAAATGATTCTATCTTGTGCTGGAACTTTCACTCCCATTTTCTGGGGGATGGGTGGGAAGGACAAGTTGCCAGTTGAAGGAAAGTCTGCCTCTCCAGCTTAAAACACTTTCATCTGGACTATCTCAGAGTCAACTAGATAGGTACTTAGCTAATTCCAGATCTAAACTCTTTTAGAACTCTTTCTCCCCCTCCGTCTCAGAATCTCCTCTTCTTCCTCTCCCAGATGTGTCTGAGAACAAAACCATCTGCCAAGCTACCAACTTCAGGGATTTCTAAAGTCTGTAGGCTGTGCCAACATCTGTGTGTACAACTATATCGAATATATTTGCTGCATGTATTCTTGCTCCCATATTTGGCCTTTTATCTTATTGGGAGTTGAGTAGTGACACTTGACTTTCTCTCTCCATCTTCCTTTGTCTGTGCCATGGAGTGTCTCACCCTTATGGCCTGGAGGAAGCTCTCAAGTCTGTCTACTAGACTTGAGTTTCAATAGGTGAAAGAGAAGTATGGAAAGTAGAAAACCATTTTTACTTTTCAATAAAATCTAGTTCTTAATTATTTAACAAAGAATATGTACTTCTGGGCAAATAGAAGAAAAATCATAAACAAGGAAAAAGTAGGATGAGAGAAGGAGATAAAGACAATTCTATATCTGCTCTCCCCCAAAGATGATCTCTGGTATAATTACTGATTGAGTGACTTGATAGATCTGTGATTTCATACAACTATTTAGGGGCTACTTATTCCCTAAAACCATGAAAAAAGAGCACATGCATGCAGGTACCCTGGTGCCACAGTGCAGCTTGGCTGGCTCTGGGGGTCCTTCTCAGGGATGCTGGCCCTCCAGCAGCAGCCCTGGCTGTGGCTGGAGCCCCAAGTCACTTCTCTTCCCAATGATCTCTCTTTAGAACACTAGGTCTTGCAGTAGTTCACTTACAAATGCATAAAACAGAATCAGTCTGATCGTTCAGATGGAGACTGAGTGTTCTACTAAGAGTTCAATTCATTAAAACTACTTCAAATCTTCAGAGTATGGCAGAAGGGCTAGTCAGAGAAAAGAGAGTTCTGGTTTGTGTTGCATCATGGCTAAACTGTACTTCAGTTTCTCATTTCATTGCCCATAAAATAAAGGCAATCATATATGCATTTAATTTATTTTTAGATACACATATACACAAAGAGAGAGACATACATGCATATGTCTATTTGTGTTTATTTAATTTCCAAGAGGGCTCTAGGAACATTTTGTAAGAGAGCTGATAAAAAATGCATGAGCCAGATAAATAAAAAAATACTAGGCTTGGAACCTGAGGACCTGAATTTGGGTCTCCATTTAATTCCCTATAAAATTGCTTAGTCTTGGTTTCTTCCTCCAGAAAAAGAATTATACCTACCACACAAGATTGTTGTAAAAATGAAATGAGACAATGCACATAGTGATATGTTGTAAAATAATTTGTTATTAGATATGAAAGAATCTGATGTTTTTAAGAGAGAAATTGATCCATGTGGCAAGTGTTTTATCCGGATAGAGTGAGCACGAACCGGAAAGTGGCAGATCTGAGCATCTAAATTTATAGGTACATGGTGCTACCTAATGACAAAGAATCATGACAACCTGGAAAAATCATCTTTCAAGGTTAAAAAGGCAAAAAGCTGATGCCAAAACCAAGGGTGGGCTGCGTTTCTCTCTCAAGCACCAGTCAGGCAAGCATCTCCTGGAAAGAAGCACGTGCTCCTCCCAGCAAATTGTGATTAAGGGCAGGCAATAAAAGCAGAGTTTCCGGATGTTCACACAAGTCTTTTTACAAACAGAGTCAGGGAATCAAACCCTCTCTGGTATGCTCCAAAATCTACAATTGTCTTACTACCTATGGGAATTAATACCTTTGATTTTAAAGGGGCTATTTGTCTATGGAAGAAGGAAAAATTTTCCTTTAAAAATTTTCCTCAGGTGGTGCCTATAGCGCAAGCGGCTAAGGTGCCACCACATACACCAGAGCTGGTGGGTTTGAATCTGGCCTGGGCCTGCCAAACAATGACAACTACAAACAAAAAATAGCTAGGGATTGTGACAGGCGCCTATAGTCCCAGCTACAATCAAACTGCTATCTGGCTTTGACTTCTAGGAAAAATCTATCGTCATCTGTGAAATAAAAAAAAAATCTAACATTCTTGTGGCTAACCAGTCCTTTTTTAGTTTTCAAGGTTCTTTCTCACATGTTCATTCATTCAGTAAATATTTATTGAGCACCTAGAGTATTCTATGCTTCTTCAGGTCTCAGGAATATAACTAGAAAGAAAACAAAGTCTTATTTGCTTCCCACCTGGGAGAAATAGACAATAATAATTTTTATTCTATTTTATTATTTATTTATTTATTTATATTGTTGGAGATTCATTGATGGTGCAAGAAACTAGGTTACACTGGTTGCATTTGTTACGTAGACTCCCTTTTACAATCATGTCTTGCCCCCCAAATGTGTGGCAGATGCCAAGACCCCACCATTCTCTCTCCTTCCCTCTCTGCTTTTCCTTTCACCCACCTTTCTCTCCTTCTTTCTCTTCTCTCCCCTTTCTCCACCCCACCATGTCATTAATTGTCCTCATATCAAAATAGAGTACATCAGATTCATGCTTCTCCATTCTTATGATGCTTTACTAAGAATAATGTGTTACTTCCATCCAAGTTAATACAAAGTCTCCATTTTTTTAATGGCTGAATAGTTTTCCATGGTGTACGTATACCAGAGCCTGGTAATCCATTCCTGGGTTGGTGGGCATTTAGGTCGTATTCACACTTTGGCGATTGTAAATTGAACTGCAGTAAACAGTCTAGTGCAAGTGTCCTTATGATAAAAGGATTTTTTTCCTTTTGGGTAGATGCCCAGTAATAGGATTGCAGGATCAAATGGCAGGTCTAGCTTGAGTTCTTTGAGGGTTCTCCATACTTCCTTCCAAAAAGGTTGTATTAGTTTACAGCCCCACCAGCAGTGTAAAAGTGTTCCCTTCTCTCCACATCCATGCCAGCATCTGCAGTTTTGAGATTTTGTGATGTAGGCCATTCTTGTTGGGGGTAGATGGTATCTCAGGGTGGTTTTGATTTGCATTTCTCTAATAATTAGGGATGATGAGCATTTTTATATGTTTGTTAGCCATTCGTCTGTCTTCTTTAGAGAAGATTCTATTCATGTCTCTTGTCCATTGAAATATGGGATTGTTGGCTTTTCTCATGTGGATTAATTGGGGTTCTCTATAGATCCTAGTTATCGAGCTTTTGTCTGATTCAAAATATGCAAATATCCTTTCCCATTGTGTAGTTTGTCTATTTGCTTTATTTAAAAATTAAATTTTAAAAAATTTAAAAATAAAGACTTTTAAGAAACATAGTAGAAACTGTATATCATTTTGTAGTAAGATGAAGAGAGACACTTTTTTAAATTTTTTGTCTATTTGCTTTGGTTGTTGTTGCCTTAGCTGTACACAAGCTATTCAGTTTAATTAAGTCCCATGTGTTTATTTTTGTTGTTGTTGCAATTGCCATGGCAATCTTCTTCATGAAGTCTTTCCACAGGCTGATATCTTCCAGTGCTTTCTTTCAGGATTTTTATTGTTTCATGCCTTAAAATTTTTTTTGAGACAGAACCTCAAGCTATCACCCTGGATAGAGTGCTGTGCCATCACAGCTCACAGCAACTGCCAGTTCCTGGGCTCAAGCGAGTCTCTTGCCTCTGCCTCTCAAGTAGCTGGGACTACAGGTACCCGCCACAACACCTGGCCATTTTTTGGTTGCAGCCGTCATTGTTGTTTGGCGGGCCGGGCTGGATTCAAACCCGCCAGCTCAGGTGTATGTGGCTGGTGCCTTAGCCCATTGACCCACAGGCGCCGAGTCTCATGCCTTAAATTTAAGGCCTTTATCCATGTTGAATCAATTTTTGTGAGTGGAGAAAGGTACAGGTCTAGTTTCACTCTTTTACATGTGGATGCCCAGTTATCCTAGCACCATGTATTGAATACGGAGTCTTTCCCTCAGTGTATGTTCTTGTTTGGTTTATCGAAGATTAGATGGTGGTAAGATGTTAGGTTCATTTCTTGGTTTTCAATTCGATTCCAAATGCCTATGTTTCTATTTTTGTGCCAATACCACGCTGTCTTGACCACTATGACTTTGTAGTACTGCCTAAAATCTGATATGCTGATGCCCCAGCTTTGTTTTTATTACTAAGAACTGCCTTAGCTATACGGTGTTGTTTCTCGTTCCATACAAAACACAGAATCATTTTTTCCAAGTCTTGAAAGTACAATGTTGGTATTTTAATAGGGATTGCATTGTATCCCTATTAAATGGGAAGTATAGACATTTTAACAATGTTAATTCTTCCCAGCCATGAGCATTGTTAATATCCTCTGCTATTTCCTTTCTTAGGATTTCATAATTTTTTTTATAGAGGTCCTTCAACTCTTTTTGTTAGGTATATTCCTACGTATTTCATTTTCTTTGAAGCTATAGTGAAGGGAGTTGTGTCCTTAATTAGCCTCTCATCTTGACTGTTATTGCCGTATACAAAGGCTACTGAGTTGTGGACATTGATTTTACATCCTGAAACATTACTGCATTTTTTGATGACTTCTAGGAGTCTTGTGGTTATGTCTTTGGGGTTTTCTAAGTATAAGATCTCTAAATATAAGATTAGCAAAGAGGGTAAGTTTGATCTCCTCTGCTCCCTTTATTTCCTTGTCTTGCCTAATTGTATTGTCTAGAACTTCCAGCACCATGCTGAATAATAATGGTGACTTAGGACAACCTTGTCTGGTTCCAGTTCTAAGAGGAAAAGCTTTTGGTTTTACTCCATTCAGTAAAATATTAGCTGTGGGTTTGTCAAAGATAGATTTGATCAGTTTAGTTTACAACCACTATGCCTATACTCTTCAGTGTTCTAATTAGAAAAGGATGCTGGATTTTATCAAATGCCTTTTCTGCATCCATTGAGAAGATCATATGGTCTTTATTTTTGCTACTGTTGATATGGTGAATAACGTTATGGACTTGTGTATGTTAAACCAGCCTTGCATCCCTGGGATGAAACCTACTTGATCATGATGTATGACTTTTTTGATGATAAGCTGTAATCTATTGGCTAGGATTTTGTTGAGAATTTTTGCATCTCTATTCGTTAGAGAAATTGGTCTGAAGTTCTCCTTTTTAGATAGGTCTTTTCCTGGTTTTGGCATAAGGGTGATGTTTGCTTTGTAGAACGTGTTGGGGAAGATTCCTTGCTCCTCAGTTTTCTGGAATAATTTCTGCAGTATGTGTATTCTTTTCTTTGAAGGTTTGATAGAATTCAGATTTGAATCCATCCAGACCAGGGCACTTTTTTTGTTGTTGTTGTTGGGAAATATTTTTATTGTTTATTTGATTTCAGTGCTTGAAATTAGCCTGTTCTGGAGATCTATTTCTTCCTGGCTAAGTCTAGGGAGAGGGTGTGATTCCAGATATTAATCCATTTCCTTTACATTGTCAAATTTCTGGGCATAGAGTTTCTGGTAGTATTCTGGGATAATCTCTTGTATCTCTGTGGTATAAGTTGTCATTTCTCCTTTGTCATTTCTGATTGAGATTACTAGAGATTTTACTTTTTATTTCTAGTTAGTCTGGCTAAAGGTTTATCTATTTTATTTATTTTTTTCAAAAAATCAACTTGTTTCATTCATTTTCTGAATGATTCTTTTATTTTCAATTTCATTGATCTCTGATTTAATTTTGGATATGTCTTTTCTTTTGCTGGGTTTAGGCTCAGATTGTTCTTTTTCCATTTTCATAAGATGACTTGTGAGTTTGTTGATGCACTCTCCTTCTGTTTTTCGAAAGTAGGCATCTAAAATGATAAATTTTCCTCTCAGAACTGCTTTTGCTGGATCCCACAGGTTTTGGTAGCTGGTGTCTTCATTGTTGTTGTGCTCAAGGAAGTTAATGATTTCCTGTTTTCTTTCTTTCTTCACCCAATTTTCATTCAGCATAAGGTTGTTTAATTTCCATGCCTTTGTGTGGGGTTGAATGTTTTTGTTGGAGTTGAGTTCCACCTTTAGTGCCTTGTGGTCTGAGAACATATAAGGTGAAATTTAAATTCTTTTGATTCTGTTGAGGTTGGTTTTGTGTCCTAGGATAAGATCAATTTTGGAGCATGTTCTATGGGGCAATGAGAAGAATGTATATTCTTTATCTTTGGGATGGAGTATTCTATATATGTCTATCAAGCACAGTTGTTTTAGGGTCTCATTTAAATCTCTAGAAGCTTTGTTTAATTTCTGTTTAGAGGATCTTTCTAGCTCTGTGAAAGGAGTGCTAAAGTCCCCTGTTATTATGGTTTTATAGGATATCGTATTGCTCAGACTGAGTAAGGTATGTTTCAAGAATCTGGGAACATTTAAGTTGGGTGCATAAATATTTAGAATTGAAATGTCTTCTTGTTGTATTTTTCCTTTGACCAATATGAGGTGACTATCTTTGTCTTTTTTATTTTAGTGCTTTAAATCCACGTATATCTGAAAATAAGATTGCAACCCTTCTTTTTTTCAGATTCCGTTTGCCTGAAAAATTTTATTCCAACCCTTAACTCTGAGTTTTAATTTGTGTTTTGAGGCTGGGTATTTTCTGCAAACAGCAAATGGATGGCTTGTGTTTTTACTCTAATCAGCCAATCTATGCCTCTTCAGTGGTGAATTCAAGCCATTAACATTAATTGAGATAATTGATAAGTGTGGTAACATTCTATTCATCTTATTTTGTGAAAATCCCTTGCTTAATTTTGTCTTCTGCATCAGTATGGAAGCTAGGTCCTTTAATTTCTGTCCTTTAATTTCTGGTGCTTACTTTGCTGGTGGTCCATTGTCATGGTCAACATGTAGAACAGGTTGAAGTAGTTCCTGTAGAGATGGTCTAATTGTGGCAAATTTCCTCAGTGTTTGCATATCAGTAAAAGATCTGATTTCTCCGTCAATTTTAAAGGTTACCTTAGCAGGATATAGACATTTAGGCTGGAAATTGTTCTGTTTAAGTAAATTAAAGGTAGATGACGATTGTCTTCTGGCTTGAAAAATTTCATTAGAGAAGTCTGTGGTCACCCTGATGGATTTGCCCCTGTAGGTCAACTGGTGCTTACTCCTGGTAGCTTAAAGAATCTTTTCTTTTGTCTTGATGTTGGACAGGTTTATCACAATGTGTCTTAGAGAAGCTCTGTTTGAGTTGAAGCGATGTGGAGTCCGATATCCCTTTGAAAGGATTGTGTTATAATCCTTGGTTATATTTGGGAAATTTTCATTTATAATATTCTCTAGAATGGTTTCCGTTCCTCTGGGGCATTCTTCTTCCTCTTCTGGGATACCTATAACTTGTATGTTTGAATGCTTCATAAAGTCCCATAAATCTGTCAGTGAATGTTCTGTCTTCTCTCTCTTTTTCTGCCTCTTTGACTATCTGAGTTATCTCAAGAGCTTTGTCCTCTACCTCTGATGTTCCTTCTTCTGCATGATCTAATCTGTTGTTGATACTTTCTATTGCATCTTTATAAGTGTAATAAATTGACTAATTGACTCCCTAATTGACTCCTTCAATTCCTTCAGCTCTGCTATATCCTTTTTATATTCTTCATATTGTTCATCTCTTATTTGATGCTGTTTTTGGATTTCCTTTTGGTTGTTTTCCACTTTCTCAGCAATTTCATTCATTATTTTCATCATCTGTATTTTAAATTCCCCTTCTGTCATTTCTAAAATTTCTTTATAGGTGGAATCCTCTGCAGTAGCTACCTCATGGTCCCTGGGGGGGGGGGGGGTTGCTCTGGACTGGTTCTTCATGTTTCCAGGATTTTTCTGCTGATTCTTTCTCATGAGTGTATTCTTTTATCTGTTTCCTTTCCCTAATTTTCCTTTCACTTCATCTTGCTCTTTAATTTACTGTGCCATTGGCCTAAGGTTTTGATGAGTTCTTTTGGTACAGGACCAGAAGGATGAGAAGATTGAAGAGCAAGAAGGGAAAAAAGATTAAAAAAAAAAAAAAGGAAAAAAGTAAAAAGAGAAAGGAGAGGAGGTGAGTAAAAGGGAATGTTGACAAAAAGAAGAGAGGCACAGAAAGAGGGAGACAAGAGTATATTAGGGTACTTTGACTCAACCTAAAAAAAAAAAAACCCAACTTCCGGTAATGCTGCATTGGGTGGTTCTTTTGAGGTCAGAAACTCTTTGCCAGCCTATTCAGACACAGTACCCCACCTTCACCAAGTAGAGAGGAAAGACAAAAATACTATAAATCAAACCAAAACGAACGAACGAAAAACCTTACAGGATAAAATTGGGGGAAAAACCAAATAATAGGGGTAGAAACTCTAGCAAAAATGAAGTTCTAATTGTTAAAGAAGGCAACAATGTAAAATTGTGTTTAAACTAGAAAAATGAATAAAGAAAAGAAAGAAAAAGAAAAAAGAAAAAAAGAAGAAAGAAAGAAAAATCTAGAGAGAAAATGTTGAAATTAAAAAAAAAAGCCAAAACCAAAAACAAGGCAGTGTATATATCTTGCTGAATATTGTCTGGGCAACAGGTGGTCTTTTGGGGTATGTCATGTTAATCAAAATGCTCATACAGCTATTTGAGTTGGAGACTGGAGGCCTCTGCTGATTTCTCAGAACCCACAGGGTTGAGAGCCTAAATCGTGATTCTCAACCTTCTAAAGGCCCAGACCCTTTAATACAGTTCCTCATGCTGTGATGACCTCCAACCATAAAATTATTTTCATTGCTACTTCATAATTTTAATTTTGCTACTGTTATGAATCATAATGTAAATATCTGATAGGTAGGAGACCCCCAAAGGGGTTGCTACCCACAGGTTGAGAACTGCTGGCCTAAATGTTTCCTCAACCTGCTTAACTCTATGTCCCTGAGGGCCAAGGCTGTTGTAATCTGCCAACCACTGAAATCTCCACTTCTCAGTCCCTGCCTTTGGACTGCCCTGATATGAGATTACTAGCCCAAGGTCTCTAGGCCCAATCCTCATGCTGTGACCCTGAGGGCGGAGCCTGATGGGGCAGTTCTCCCACAGTGGCTGTCCTCTCTTTGTGACCCTGAGGGCAGAGCTTGAAGGGGCAATTCTCTCACTATGGCTGTGCAGATAGCCCACAGTCAACAATAATAGCTCCCTTCTGGCTCAGCAGTTCGGTCCAGGGACTCTAGACAATGCTTAAAGTGATCCAATCTCTTGCCCAAGTTCTCCTAAAGTAGCTAAACTGAATGCCCAAGTCCAAAAAAACAAAACAGCCCACAGATAAGGCTTTTCCTACTTATAATCTCTCTGCTGCTGTAGTTACAGCTGTGGGCAGCCTCTGACCAAACGAATGCATGCTACCACTTGCCAATTCTCCACTGCTTTTGTCCTCCTCTTGGGGCCCAGAAGTCTTTCGCTGTCTCCCTGTGTCCCAAAAAAGGATGTTTCTGGACAGATCCCACCAGCCAGAGATGTCTGGAGTCTTCTCTCCCCAATTTCACTGAGCCTGGTTGCAAGGAAGCTGTTACTAGGCTGCCATCTTGCTCCTCCCTCCTACTATGTGTACTTCTAATCTGTTGTTTAAATCCACCATATCCTTCCTATCTACTCTCAGCAGTGATGCATCAATTTTTTACCTCTCAATGTAAGTGGAGATAAAAAATCCTCCTAGAGTTCTTTTTAGGAACCTGCATGAGAGTACCTTTGGAAGATACAGTATGCAATATCAGTGTATATACGTGTATGTGTATAGGAAACTGCTGGGTATGAAGGAATGTGTATGTGTATTTTAGATTGTTCTCTAGAAAGGCATACCGCTTTACATTTCCCCAGCAGTATGTGAGGATTCCCATATCTCTATCCCCCTGTCTTTACTTGGCATTATCAACTCTCTACCTTTTGTCAGTTTAACAAATGTGAGGTGCTGTCTCATTGGTAGGATCAGCAGGGCCCTGACAGGGGAAGGACAGTAGTTAACCTAGCTGTCTATGGTTCTAGTTTCTCTCATTTTTGATTCTTTTGTGGCTTTTTAGAGAGGGGTATTGTATCAGAGGGAAATTCTTCTCTGGTTTCTATCCCCTCAAAAGCTTTCACAGGCCACTGTTTGCCAGCCTGTGTCACTCTAGCAACCCAACTTCCACGAAATGTCCATGGCTGGCCATACATTTTCTGGGCAGTATTAAGAGCTGGAAATTTTGGGAAGCCTGATCCTTGGGCTTGGATCTTTCTACAACATAACTCAGTTCTGTATTCCCCTGAAGACAGCTTAATTGCTCCCAGGAGTATCTCTTCCTCCAGGGTATTTTGTGTGCTACAGACACCTAGGTAGATAATGTTGACTGGATGAAGATGTATAGGTGCTATGCTAAGGTTATTTCTTTGAAATAAGGACTAAAAACTTGCTTTCCTTCCAGAGAAAACAAGATAAAAGAAGGAAAAAATAGAATCAAGGATGAAGCAATAATTCGGGAAACAGGGAAGCTGACTGTGAAATAATATAATTTGATGCTCAGAACTTTGTTGAGGAGTCAAGTGTCATGAGCATAAGATTGGATTAAAACCAAGTAGTGAAAGAAAACTATGCAAATTTTCATCTCAAGATTAGAAATTATCTGTTCCCTATGTAAAGTTAGAGCTACTTTATGTCTTTTATGCTTTTGTGACCCAAAGAGGCTTCAGAGATGATATTTGAAAGTGGAGAATTGGTCCTAAACTTATGCCAAAATTAGTATATGCTCAATTTTGGAAAATATAATGTTTTATAATTATTTTCTAATTATTGTAAATACTGTGGCTGAATAAGCACATGGAAATTTACATATAACTTATCCATAAATATGAAGCTCAAGGTGAGTTCAGAATGACAGTCCTTCACAGATTATTATGTAAATGGATACTGGGTAAATTGGTTCATTCTAGCTAATATTTGGAACTTACTTTGTATCATTATTTTTTTCCTAGTTGAAATACAATGGGATTTCTCCCCAGCGAAGCCCCTATGTCTTCTGGGCATGCTGGAACTAATTGTAAACTGTCTGCCTAGTTTTCCATGTTACTTCTCTACTATGTTCAGGCAGGGAAAAGTTTTTCTCTAAAAGATCAACTGTGTTTCTGTTCAGAAGTGAGAGACATGTTATGATTGAGAGAGGGCAAAATTGCTTTTTGGGCTAATTTAGCTTATCCTGCCAGATATAATTTTATGTATTTATATAGCTACTTCCTTTACCCTTTATCCTCTAAAGCCCCCTGCCCTTGATTTCTCTATCAAATAAAAACAATAACATCTGTTTCATACTTTAGAGTTGATACATATCATGTGTGATATCTCATTTAATTTCAACCACTCTTGACATGTTCATGAGCATGTCTAAATAATTAAAATGTGTCAGGTTTAACTATGAAGAGTTCAATACCCCTAGTTTTATTGACTAGATGACAAACATCTGGCACCAGGACTAACGCTTAGAAAAATAATAAAGTAGACAAAGTTTGTCTTCTGCATTCTCTCCACCTTGTTCAGCATTTCTTTTCCAGACAATGGCCAAATCTCCCTTCTGGCATACTCAGTGCTTTGATTTAGTCTTTGATTACCCAGGATTCTCTCCATGGAAAGCCTTTCTAAAGGCAGCCCACTTCAGATTTTTTTTACCTCCTAGTCATCAAAAATGTACATGCCCTGTATTTTCTCTCCTTAATCTCTTCTCTGCTGAGGGCCTCTTTCAGTGAACTCTGTAAAAGGCATTTATGCCTTGGATGAGAAATCCCAGACATAAAACCTTAACCCAAAGAAATAAACCAGTGATAGTAAACTTTCATATATAGTGAGAGATATAATTTAGGAAAAAGAAACCCTCAAATCACAGCAGGTAAGTGACTGTCAATGACACAACATATGAAGCAAGCATTTTCTGGAAGGCACAATAGTTATAAAATACCTGAGTAGTTAACTGGATCTATTACTTTTCACATTCATCTTTAACTATAACATAGGTTGAGATTATATGCCTACTATTTATCATTTTTACTTTTAAGAGTAGAAATATAAAGATATACTCTGTCTACCACATACCTATTTGCAAACCATTTAAAGGTGCTTTGGAAATGATAATGATACCTATGAATTACTAAATCATTCCATTAAGGAAAATTAAGTTGCTGTCATTAGAGGTAAAAATGTATTTACATATAATTCCTTCTCAGTATAAACTAGAACAAAAAGTGTTGCAGGGCTTAAATTAATAGAAGGGAACTTACAGATCACGTAGTCCAAGTTCTCCTAATTTACAACTGAGGATACTGAGACACAAAGGGGATAAGTTATTTGTGCTAGCAAAACACTAGCAAAGGCATTGGGACGAAAACCCAGGTTTTCTACTCCATATTTATACCTTTTCTATAATATGACTTTGCTGTCATCAATTACCATCATAGGTTGGGATTATTAAAAGAAAATCATTAGTCAAATTTAGTAGAATTTATTGGAGCACAGAATAATTCATGAATTGGGCAACACTCATAACCAGGAGAGGTTCAGAGAACTGTAGCCATCAACATGGAAGGGCAGACATTATTTATAGACAGATATAGGAAATGACGTACAGAAACAGCTTGATTGGTGCCTTCCCAGGCATGGTCTGCTTAGTTGGCAGCCTGAGATTGTCAGAAGCTCTGCTGTGGCGATTGGCTGAGACTCAGCTACTTGTTACAAGAAGATGCTCTTAAGATAGGTGGCAATTTGTTTACATTCTAAATTACATTACAGTTTGTTCTGTAGGAACTCAAAGTAAGGGAGCAGACTCAAGCTAAATTCAGTTTAATTGAACAAGTCTGTATTGTCACACCCCACTTAAGTTTGTGGTCTGAGGTCTAAACTACCTCATCCTCTCTTCTTGATTCACCACAACTTGATTTTCTTCTTTATTCCCTTAGCACTTACAATCTGAAATAGGTACTATGTGTAAATCCCCTTTTCAGTCAAAGGATAACCCAGAACACTTTGCACATAGAAGAAACTTGATGCATACTTTTTATTTATTTATTTTATTATTTTTATTTTTTTTTGATGCATACTTTTTAATACACATTTTTAAGGAATGAAAATTAGATCTTTGGGGGTCAATTAGCTCTTTAAAGGCAGAGATCTTGTTACATGCTTTATTTGACTATCATTTTATCCTGAGGTGCTGATATTGCTCAGTAATTATTTGTGGAATAAATCAGTTAGTGACAGGTGAATAAAGCAATGTATTTAAACTATTATTTGCTTTCCAAATAATTTGAGACTCCACCCCTGCCAAGTGACAGTTAAAAGTTATCGTTTATCAAAAAAATTATTCTTTATTAATCATTTAGTGGTCTTCGGTAGAAAATGAATTTTGTATTTATTAATATTGCATAATTTTATATAAATTATATAATAAAACAAGATTTTATTATATGCACTGATATGCACTACATTTTATTTCAAAATATCTTTTATATATATTTTTTCTGTTCTCATTATTAAGCAGCAGAAGTCACATTCACTAAGGATAGATGTGATTTACTTTGAAGGGATTAAGTCTCTTTCAAATACATTTAGATACTCCTTTGGTTTTCATGTCATCGCATTTTACCCTTTTTTTTGTCATTCCCTTTTTAGCTTTTGTAGAGACGCAGGCAACTTCTTGGGAGGCATGTTAGCAGGTTTAAAAGATATGTGACAATATAAATCACCTATTCTTTGTGGAATGCACTCTTCTATCATACTTTACATTGTTCAGGACTCAGCTAACTGCTGCTGCTGCTGACTTAAGGAGCCTGTCAGCTGCCTGATTGCTGGATGAGTTAGAATTTTAACTCTGCCAGTTGCGAGCTGGGGTGATGCCTCATGCCATGTAACTTTGGACAAGCGTTTTCACCTCTACTGGTTTTTGTTTATTTCACCTGCAAAATTGGGAGAATAGCACCAGTTCTGTAGTGTTACTACCAAGAAGAGGTTAAGTGCATTTAATGCCTAGTTCACCACTTACATCAATAGACTCTAGTTAGATGCTCAGTAGACAGCCATCCTCATCAACTTCAACATCACTACTGTTCCTAGAGAAAACCAAAATGGCTTGCAATTCACTTAGCAGTAATTTCTTGAATTTCTTGTCTATGATGAAGTGGTTTGTTTTCCTAACTCAAACTGTCACTGTGGCATGTGCTTTACTAGAGTGACCTGTCTCGAAGACAATTCTTTGTGGCAGCATTTCATTTTACAATGTTTATAGGAGGGCAGCTAGCCAGGAAGCCAGATCAAGGCAGATTCCAGGCGCAGGCAATAGAGGAAACGTGCATTAAATTATTGCCATAACTGCCTTCAAAGAATTGTTCTGATTGTCTAAAAATACACAAGTATAACTTGCTTTAATGATTTCATTCTTTTGAGGATTTCCTCCCTATTTCTTTCAATATTTTAAACACCACAGACAATGAAATGAAAACTGGTGCCAAAACTCTTTATATATATATATGTGTGTGTGTGTGTGTGTGTGTGTATACATTTATGTATGTTTTTAGCTGGTCAAGTGTGCTGGAAAATTACATCTAGGATTTTTGAGAATTAGGCCATCAATATCATGAACAGCGTTAGCATCAAAACAGTTTATATATCACAAAATCCATTGCTTTTTCTATCTTTAATCAACATACATAGACTTTAAAAGCTAGATTATATAAATATTCTGGAATACAAGAATGTTCTTTTTATTTTCAGGCTCCCACACAAAGCTCCTTTTCAATCTCAGGGACTAGAAGCTGGTACTCAAGTGATTTCTGTTCTGCTTTTCTTGGATGTTATTACTTTGGAGTTATCTATTACCTGCAAGATCCATTGTTTCTCACATGCTATTGAAATAGATCATCTCATGATGGAGGCAGAGCTGACACAATGTTATACTGGAGGCATTTGGTCTGTGGCACACGTCCTGTGGCTTGTTCTCCCTGACTACCAACTTCATTAAATGTCATTGTGGTAGGTAGTTCAGTGAAATCAATAGGATGTTCGATTGGACTTCCTACTGAGTGGGGGAGATAAATTTTTTCCACTGGACACTTTTTCATTCACCCAAAAGAGTTTTGTAGGAACGGTAGATGAAACAAGTGGCCTCAAGAGCTATCCTTCCTTAAAATTCATCTCACTGCTTTAAAAATAAAGCACTTTCAAAAATATTCTCACAAATTGCTGCTCCATACGGCTTCTGCTTTGGGAAAATCACTTATAGACAAAGTGAAGTGGATGAGTGAGGGCTTCACAGCTCTTCTTCATGATGAATGTTGCCTGATGTTCAACAATGAAGTGAAGAGGGATCAAAAAAGGGTAGCAGCTTGAAAATGAAAATGCAGAGAATAAGCTAAGATTTCCTAGCCCCGATGTACAAGCTTGAAGAACCAAAGAACTTTATTATTTTTTTTCTAGTCCATTTGCGGAAGCCTAACCATCTTGTATGGCATAGTGCAAACATAAAAAACAAAAGCAATCTCTTAGAAGCAGGAAAGTAAACCCGATTGCTAGTAGAGCATTCAAGTTGGACTTTAAACAAGCTACTCTCCTGCTTTGAATATAAATTTCCTTCAGAAAAGTTAAATGACACTGGTCTACATGTTATCTTTAAGAAAATAATCAGCTTTGGCTTAAGAATGCACGCTGACATGATCAGTAGGGTTTAAAGCACAGGATTATTACAAAGTACAAACTATTTTGTTTTACAGATTTTCCTGTAAAACATCATTTCAATTTAATGTTTAATATATTAATACACTAATACATAATGAGGAACATAAGGTCTGGTTGTCCACTTTTAATGAAGCTAAGATCGATCACTGGTTTCACATGCCATCATCATTTCAATTTAATAGAGACATCTTAGTTTTTCCAAAATAATTGGGATTAAAATGATTTCATTTATTTGCTAAATTTGAATGGGCTTATATTTTTTATTTAATTACATAATTTCCTATTTGTTCAGTAAATATTGAGAACTTATTGTTTGATAGTTTCTTGACAATCAGCTGTGCTTGCTTCTATTTATTTTCATATTTTTCTGTATCAAGACATAACCATAGGATGACCTCCAGACATCCATGGTGACCTACAAACAAGATAATTTCACATGGTTCACTTCTACCATCTTTCTATCCATACATAATTCATAATTGTTGCAAAATGGATGTTCAGATTTAGAAAAAACACACAAAAGGGTTACCAATAAAGGACTTTCTCAATCATGATACACCCTTGCATATATTTAAGAGCTAAAATGACAACTGTTGATGAATTAACATCAATACAAATGTTGAATATATCTGAGGCAATAGGAGACACATTGAATCTACCATAAACCCATCAATCTTATCTTCTCTAGAATATTCAAAGGTTTTTTTTTTATCATGTCTCTAAAAGGTTTTATTTTTTAATAAGAGATACTTATTTAAAAATAGCAAAATAGCCTATCTTTCTCCTACCCCTTTTTAGCATAACACATTAAAACAGTGAGAGGAGAGGAAGATAAAAGAGGGGGCAGAAATCGACCACCATCTAAAAATAGCCCTGGGAACAATTAAGAATGGATAGCAATTTTTTTCTGAATAAATATATTCCTATTTACCTTTCCTATGATTTATTATAATTACAAAGGGCCACAGGAAGAGTTTACATCTTTATTTCTTTTTAATATGAAAAGTAATGTTATCAAGTAAATCCATGAAGTCCTACATTTTACTTGTTATCTTAACAAAGAGCTACATTTTTTCTATGTACCCTGTTAATTGTAGAAATTGCTTAGTTTCCCCCTTTTTATAGTACCATTAACACCCAGACATGTAGGATTAAATATTGAGCTCTTACATTGTTAATAATGCACTCAATAAACAATTATTCTTTAAGTAGCTAAGACAGAGGTTATTTCAAGAGTTCTAGAAGGTTTTTGCTATTTAGGAAAAGAATGTTGTGTGACTATTAAATGATTTAACCCATTTTAATTGATGCATGTTTTCTTCATATATGAACATAATACAAGCATACTATAGCACATAGTAAATGTGACATTCAGAAGAATTTAATGTTGTAGGAAGACTTTTAATTTTCTTTAATTAAGAAAACAGATTTGGAATGCTCAGTTTTTGATGGAACTATGCTAATATACCTAATACTTTCTGAATTCTTCACAGAATTTCTATTCATTTGTAGATAAGCCCTCTTCTACTATCCACAGGAGTTGGTCTTACCATGTAATCTATCTTATTCTATCATCAGGCAATAGATGATACAGCATGTAGATACAGCATGGTCCTCCGGTATATTTCTCAAAGTCTGAGAAAGCAGATTAGAATGTCTTTGGATGGGGGGCATCTCTTTTGCTGTCTACTGTTATCTCTTGGTCCTAGAAGTGTTGAATGAATGAATAATTCGTGCACTAGGTGCAGTTCAGCAGAATGGTCCACAGACCATGTAATATTTCACCTAGTCTCTATCAACGTTTCAGCAGAATGAGATAAAGATATGCCTATTCTTTTCCTTGATGATTATGTGTGTGTGTGAGCACATGTACACACTCTCCTCCCAAATACAGAACTGGAAATTGTTTCTTTCTTATGTAGCTACCTAAAACCATTAGAGTATTGATCTATAAATTAATTTCTTTGTTCCATTTCAGAATTCTTCAAGGGTGTCTCAATATTAATAACGTCACAGTACGAAGGAGGCCCTAATTGGAGCAGAGATAATATATTTTCAAAGTTTTGTTTAATGTATTCTTACTGGATACATTAATATATTAATACACTAACACATAATGAGGAACATAAGGTCTGGTTGTCCACTTTTAATGAAGCTAAGATTGATCACTGGTTTCACATGCCATCAGCTTGATAAACTTTCCAGTGATTTAATATCTATTAGTAAGTGTTGCTTGAATTCAATAACTCATTTAGGATCACAAAATACTTATTTTCTATTTACACACACACACACACACACACACACACACCCTTCTTTTTGTCATGGATGGTCACTGATTAGCTCTGAGGGAATTCAGCTGCCATATCCTGAGCATCCCTGTGGAGAGAGGTCCATGGATCATGGCCATGGCCAACAAGGATCCATCTGTCAATAACACCAGTGAGCGTGGAGGTGGTTCCGGTCCCAGTCAAGCCTTCAGATGACTACCAGCAGTTTCACTGTGTCCTTATGATAGATCCCAAGCCAGGAGTCAAAGCTGTTCTGATTCTTGACCATAGAAACTGTGATGTTTGTTGTAAGCCCCTAAGTTTTGGGGTAATACAGAGACTGTCAATAAAATGTATACACATTTTAAGAAAGAACAAATTGTATTAAAATTGTAATACTCAAGTCACATTTGACTTGTGCAATTACAAGAAATACAAGAAATAAGAAAGTAATCTGTGACCCCTGTGGCCCTACTGTCCCAACTGGAAATAAGTCACCTTGGGTGATGCCCTCCAGCATGTATATCCCAGGAGGAAATGAAGTGTGACTCCATACCCTGCATTTCTCTCATTCTCGTCTCGAGAGGAGCCTCCTGTTTCAAAGCTGGCTGAGTTCTCTTCAATAGTCAAATGTGTTAGAGGGTGTAATATAAAACCCCTTTCCCCTCCTACTCTTTCTCCACTCCTCTAGGAAAAAGACACAAAGGATCTAGCTAGTCCCACCCCCCAGAAGTAGGGGTCTTTCCCCACCTGGCAGAAAGACGCTAACCTGATGGGCAACCTGTGGAATGTACCCACTGTCACATGGCCACATATAAAAAGGGTCTCTAATTGCCACAGGGGCAGATGCCATCTTTACATCCAGGCAGGTCACTCTCCCTTATTTTATTTTATTTTTTGAGACAAAGTTTCAAGCTGTTGCCCTGAGTAGAGTGCTGTGATGTCATAGTTCACAGCAACCTCCAACTCTTGGGCTCAAGCGACCCTTTTGCCTCAGTTTGTTCTGTTTTTAGTAGAGACGGGATTTTACTTTTTACTCAGGCTGGTCTTGAACCTGCGAGCTCAAGCAATCCACCTGCCTAGGCCTCCCAGAGTGCTAGGATTATAGGTGTGAGCCACAGCGCAGGGCCCACTCTCCTTTTAATAAACCTGAGATAAAGATATGGACAAGGCCTCCCGGGCCTTGTCTCTGGGCACCACCATGTACACCTTTCAAAATGCACATTTAAAGGAGGTGGTGGTGGCTGACGTCTGTAATCCTAGCACTCTGGGAGGCGGAGGCCAGTGGATTGCCTGAGCATTTCATACATTCAAGATCAGCCTGAGCAAGAAGGAGACCCTGTCTCTAAAATTAGCCAGGTGTTGTGGCAGGTGCCAGTAGTCCCAGCTACTCAGGAGGCTGAGGCAAGAGAATTGCTTGAGCCTAAGATTTGAGGTTGCTGTGAGCTATGATGCCATGTCACTATACTAAGGGTGACAAAAAGAGGCTCTGTCTCAAAAAAAAAAAAAACCCACAAAAAACAAAACCCACAAAGCTGAGATTGTTATATTGATACTAGACAGAAAGAATAGACACATGTATTAAATGGAAAAGTACATCTTATAATGTTGAAGCCTACCAATTCACAATGAAGAAGAAATAAGGTTAATACCACAAGCAGAGCAGCAACTAATAAACTGGCAATTAAAAAAATGGAGTGAAACACTAATTATAAGGAATTTAAAATATCTCTCCCATCCCAACACAGACTTAGTGGAACAAAATTCAGTAAAAATAGAGTAGACTTAGACCTGAAAAATCACAGTTGTACTAATAAAGTATATAATAAAGGTAAATACTGTAACACAGAACTTTAACAGGAGCAATATATGTACTTTTCAAGTGAACACGGAGCATGTATAATACTCCACTGTACATAAATCCATGCCAAAAGTTAACAAATTAAAAAATAGCTCAAAAATATTAATATAAATAGTCATGTATTTTGACCATACTGCAATAAAATTAGAAACTATTAAAATTTTGGAGAGACATTGGAAAAGTGAAGGGGAGAGAAAAATATTAGAAACCAGGAGTCAGTAGCATTTATGATCTTTTGAGGATTTTTATCATTTCCTCTGGATTTGGAAAGGGTAAGATGAACATGTACATTATGCACTAGCCAGCAGGGGCGTCTCTTTGTTGTTGTAATTGTCATTGTTAATTGGCAGGCCCGGGCTGAGTTCGAACCCACCAGCTCCGGTGTATGTGGCTGGCGCCCCAGCCGCTGAGCTACAGGCACCAAGCTGGCATCTCTGTTTTTGATTGCGGAGTTTGACTTAGCTGTAGTGTATCTAGGGGTCATTTCCACTAAAAAAATTATTTTTCTTACCAATTTTATGTATTTGAGACTAGATAAACAAAGAACAAATACAATATGATGGTGGTTGGCATGCTAATGTTAAAAAGACCTTTCCTTTTTTAAGTAGAAATGAAATCAAATAATGAAAGAGTCATAAATTTGGCAGCACTGATGAAGCAGGTGAAAGGGATTTTCTCTTTACACAATGAGATTTTTTTTTGACCAAATTGAGTCAAAAGAGCAGAAAGAATATCCTCTGCTGACTTGCTTATCTTTAGAAGGTGTATTTGTTTCCTTTTTTTCTGTAGGAAACACAGGGCAATAAAAAAAATTACAAGCTGTCTGTTGGAGCAAAGCTTAAGTACTCCCAAGAGCAACACATTAATTTATTGGCGAAGAGGAAAGTTATTAAAAACCTCTAAGGCTCCATGAATAGCTCATTTACCTACTTTGCTTAAATGCTAGCCTAGAATTAGTTTTCAACTAGAGAGCTGCTTATTTTGCAATTAACAAAGAAGTGAGATTCTTTGATAATTTCGCTTGTATATTCAAGAATTAGCTCAATGTCGCTAGGCTGCTTAAATGTAGTGTAATGTAGTGTGCTTAAATGTGTAGTTTTCCCAAAAAGACATGAGTGACAAGGAGTTAAGGGGTCCCAGAGCTTTATGATAAGTACTGTGTACCCTTTGGAAATACCTTGTCTACACTACAATATAGACATGATTTCATGATTAGATTCAAGAAACAGCTCCCTAAGGGATGAGCCACATGCAGGTAATAATAGCTCCCATTTATTGAGTGATTTCTGCCTTTGGCATTGTGCTATGTGCTTTCCATGTTTTAACAATAGTGCATTAATTCTCGCCATAGCTCCATAAGTTTGGTACTATTGTAATTATTTTTATATCAGATCACTGAGGCTCAGACAGGTTAATTAAGTAGTTCAAAGTAACTCAATAATTATGGACCTGGAATTTACATATTGATTCTATATTCTTCGTGAAAAATTCTAGATTTTAAAAGATAATAAAACTAAGGTAATATATATTCATATACTCACAAGCTAGTGAAGGAACTCAGGAAATTTCACCTCAAAATATGACTCTCAGGTATAAAGAATATTTTGAATTGGAGGCCATTCCAGGTCAACATTGGAAGAGAATTTTCTTCTGTCTGCATAAACTGGACTGACCTGATTAGAAGATCAAAGGGGACAACTGACTTCCTTTCTCCTTCCTGTTATCTCAATGTATTGCAAGAGTGAAGGTCAAGAGTGCAAGCAGACCTGGTCCAAATCATTTAAAATATAATACCTGTCTTTCAGGTTGATTTACAAATTAATCTATTTCTCCCAACCATGCATCCTCCCTAGCAACCATTCATAGCTGGTTGAGTATAGGTGCCTTATACTCAATATCCCCCATCCCTTTAAAAGGCATCTATAAAAATATCTCAACTCCATTAGAAAGTAGGGTTATCATTCTAATTTCCCCCTGTGCTCACAGTAAATACGTATTTTCTCTTATTAATCTGCCTTTGTGGGGGTTAGAGGTCCTGGCTCCCCAAACCCTGTTGACCTGGTTAGATTACTTGGCTGAACTAGAAAGTTCAACTGAGGCACAGTGGGAATCAAAAGCAAAAGTGAGTGGAAATTGAAAATAAAACTGGAGCAGTCCAGGCGGCGTAAGTAGAAAGAAAAAGTAACCTGCACAAGTTTCAGTGTAACAAAGAGAAATTTCATTTAAGAACAAAGAGAGACTTTGAACTTTCAAAGAGGGTTGGAAGTGGATCCTTTTCATGAAAGAAGGGAAGTGAGAGAGACACACACAGGGGCAGTTTGGAGGTATAAATTGGTCTTCCTCTCAGTTTGAAATAGGTTGTAAGTCTTTCATTGGACTCCTTCCAGTCCGCCAGGCATTGTTTACCTTTTCTATTGCTCATTGATTACTGTCCTCCGCTATTGGTCCCTGATTACCCACGTTACCTCGTGCCCACAGTATTTTTCCTTTTTCGTTAGAAATGTTGAATGGTGAACGATCCTAAGGGCCCTCCCCCACCCAGGCTTCCTTCGCATCCCCCTTGAATACTCTTTCTTTGTGTCCCTTCTCATGCCTTAATTGTGACTTCATCTTTCAGGATATTTTCAGGGGAAAAGGCAAGTTTTTCTTACCCCTACTCTAGCTTAAGAGATAAAAACATTACAAATATACTTGAAGTTTTCTCAGTAATTGCCCCATCCCCAATCACATTGTCCTCTTTCCCTACCATAAGTGCTCACTGCCTATGTCTGTCTAGGGTGTCATCTGCTCCTAGTGAGACACTTCCCTGGTTAGCTGAGCTTTACCTAAAGGTCTCCGATGGATGTACAGTTCCAAGAGTCTGGTTGTATCCTTCTGAGTTGCGACATTATAAACCTAAGGTTCAAGGTCCTGTAGTTTTGCTTTTCTGTGCATGGCAAGGATAGTTTTTCTCTGATGTTATTCATAGAAGACCCTATCTCTGGATTCTAGATTGTGAAGGAGCTGATTGTCCTCAGTCAATGGGTCATCCATGAAAGTCTTCCTTTATCTAATGAAAATATACTTTTGCATAATGTATTAAAACCCTCAACATTTAGTCACATCAGAGTTTAGTAGTGAAAGATATATGAGGTTCTATTATTAGGTGCATAGGCTTTCTAGTGACTATTTTAAACAGTGGCTTTTTTTGAGACAGAGCCTCAAGCTGTCACCTGGATAGAGTGCTGTGGCATCACAGCTCACAGCAACCTCCAATTCCTGGGCTCAAGCAAGTCTCTTGCCTCTGCCTCCCAAGTAGCTGGGACCACAGGCGCCCGCCACAACACCCGGCCATTTTTTGGTTGCAGCTGTCATTGTTGTTTGGTAGCCCGGGGGCTGGATTCGAACCCGCCAGGTCAGGTGTACATGGCTGGAGCCTTAGCCCATTGAGCCACAGGCGCCGAGCCAAAAATTAAGAAATTTCATAGAAATTTCCAGCAATTTCACTTGTATATACCCAAGAGAATTGAAAGCAGGAACTCAAACAGATACTTGTATACCCATGTTCATAGCAGCTTTAGTCACAATAGCCAAAAGATGGAAGCAACCCAAGTGTCCATTGATGTATGAGTGGATTTTCTCTTTATTTGCTCTGTGACCTTCATGAGAAGTATTAGATAAATGGATAAATAAAACATGGTATACATTTCAATGGAGTAGTATTCAGCCTTTAAAAAGGAGGAAATTCTGAAGCAGAAGGAAATTATTTTGCACAACATGAAGATTTAAGTGAAATAAGCCAGTCACAAAAAGGACAAATAGTGTGTGGTTCCACTGATAAGAATTCATGGAGACAGAGAATAGAGTCAGGGCCAAGGGGAGGGAGCCCTGGGAACGCAGTGTTTAATGGGTGGTGCCAAGATTTAGTTTGAGAAGATGGGAGGGGGATGGCAGAGATGGTTGCACAGCAGCATAGATGTACTTAATGCCACTGAACTGTGTACTTAAAATGTTTAAGATGAGGCCAAAGTAGCTCACGCCTGTAATCCCAGCAGTTGGGAGGCCGAGGTGGGTGGATTGCTGGAGCTCAAGAGTTTAAGACCAGCCTGAGCCCAGAGTAAGATCCCATCTCTAAAAATAGCGGGCACTGTGGTAGGCACCTGTAGTCCTGGCCACTCGGGAGGCTGAGACAAGAGAATCGCTTAAGCCCAAGAGTTTGAGGTTGCTCTGAGCTGTGACACCAGTGCTCATCCTACTGTAATTGGATTCTGGTGTACGAAAGAAACCAAGGGTACCTGCATCTTTCTGTTATGTGAATAACGGAAAAGCTGCTTAAAAATGTGTAACTGATGCTTTTGAAGCATGTTTTTTCACTATATTTAATAAAAGTGTTCTACAGCCTTCTGATTCTGTATGGTAATAAGATCAGATAAGAGTCTGGAGTCTCTTAAATATTTTAGTATCTCAAGGAATTATTGTGAAGGTTGACGCTAGTCTTTTTGTATAAGCCTTGCTACGGTATTTTAAAGGCGTATCTTTTCTTCTTATCAGGTCAATCTTGGAGAAGGAGGGCCCAAAGTCACTTTTTAGAGGCTTGGGTCCAAATTTGGTTGGAGTTGCACCATCGAGGTAAGATTAAACTCTTTAGCTGCTCGCTACCAGCAATTTGTAATGCTGTCCTTTCTTTTTCTTTTTTTTTTTTTTTGCAGTTTTTGGCCGGGGCTGGGTTTGAACCCTACACCTCCAGCATATGGGGCCGGCGCCCTACTCCTTTGAGCCACAGGCGCCACCCATATGCTTGCTGTCCTTTCTTGCCAACGGGCGATGCTATGTCGGATTTGCCTAAATATATCTGATACAGAAAATAGTGTAGATATGTCTTTTAGTGTATGTAAGAGGAGATTCTAGTTATTGTATTCTTAAGTATGAAAATTAATCTGCTATCACTTGTAATCTACTGATCAGGCAGTTTGTCAGAAATGCACTACCCAGGCTCGGCGCCTGTGGCTCAATGGGCTAAGGCGCCAGCCACGTACACCTGAGCTGGCGGGTTCAAATCCAGCCCGGGCCTGTCAAACAACAATGGTGGCTGCAACCAAAAAATGGCCGGGCGTTGTGGCGGGCGCCTGTAGTCCCAGCTACTTGGGAGGCGGAGGCAGGAGACTCGCTTGAGCCCAGGAATTGGAGGTTGCCGTGAGCTGTGATGTCACAGCACTCTACCCAGGGTGACAGCTTGAGGCTCTGTCTCAAAAAAAAAAAAAAAGAATTGCACTACCCAGACTTATGTCAGAATCTGCATTTAGCAAGACCCCCAGATGATTCATATGCACTTTACTTTCTTGAAGATGAAAGGCTTAATTAATTCTCTTTAGAGCCTATTAGAATATATAGAGCTATACTGATATGAATCGTAGGCACTGGCCTCATGGAGCTGTTTAAATTGATTAAAATTAATGGTTCCATCCTACAGTCTCGCTAGCCATGTTTCTGTACTCAGTATCTGCATGTAGCTAGTCTCTACTGTATTATTAGAGAGCATGGATGTGGAACAATGGATCTTTACAGAAAGTTCTGTTCAGACAGTGCTGAGAAAGGGAAGCTAGCTGTGTATGGACATAAAAGTGAAAGTGAGACAGAGCCTGTCTCTAGAAAGTAGGTAAGAAACTACTTTTAGAAATGGTCTCCAGGGAGGCAGGGGGAGGACACTTACATTATTCCTTGTAACCTGAAGAAATTTCAAAGATAATTTAAGTCTTTTTTAAGACATGGAGTTTCACTTTGTTGCCCTTGGTAGAGTCCTGTGGCATTATAGCTCACAACAACCTCAAATTCTTGGGCTCAAGCAATCCCCTTGCCTCAGCCTCCTGACTAGCCTGCCACAACGCCTGGCTAATTTTTCCATTTTTAGTAGAGACGGGGTCTCGCTCTTGCTCAGGCTGGTCTTGGACTCTTGAGCTCAGACAAGCCCACTGCCTCAACCTCCCAGAGTGCTAGGATTACAGGCTTTAAGTCTTAAAACAAAAATGAAAACCTTATCATAGATAAGGTGAAGACCAAGAGCTTATAGATCCTTCCAGATCAGTGCTCCAATTTCAACTCATATCAACTGAGGAGGTTGCAAAAATACAGATTTTTTTAAGCCCTTTTGTTCCTTTAGAATTTTATAACATATATAGTAATCTCTTAAAAATAGAAAGTACTAGCTGGGAGATAACATGGGGTTTGTATTAATAACAGATGATAAATGTATTGCCTGTCTGGAGTAAATAGAATTGAGCCCGTCTGTGTGTGGGCGGTGCTAATACAGTAACCTGTTGGTCTGTTGTAGATTACTGGCTACAACACCTGTTTAGAACAGTTGGGATTTAGGGGGAAAAGGAAGACATATTTTATAACACAATAATGATAAACAGTTAAGATCCTAAGGAGAAAAATGTATCCTATGACTAGCCAACAGAAAAAAGAAGCATTTTCCAGGCATTGCTGGTGAAAGAGCAGGAAAAATCCCAAGGAGCTCTTACTCCCTATCTCCAACAAGAGGGAAGACGGAAGGGGGGAAATAAGCAGACCAGGGAGGATGTGGGTGGCCAGTCACACTCTCTGTTGGGGAGTGAAAACATCACAATGACTCTTCTGTGTGATCCCTAATCATCCCAAAACAGTTCAAATTATATTTGACATTCTAATTTAGGTGTAAGGCAAAATAAGTGTGGAGTATTTTAGAAAAATACATTTTAAAAGTTACAGTGTATGTTGATATTTAAAGGTTTAACATTAATCTAGAATGAAGAATGTAAAAGGACTTTATGTAATACTCAAATCTCATTATCCTCAATTATTCTGAACCTTCTGTTATTGCTAAATAATTTCTGTAAGGGCAAGCAAGAGCTTCCTAAAAGTACCTGTAGCAGGTTGTGGTTTTAGCACAGGGGAGGGTGAGCTTTTTGTTACATGTCAACATGTTTCCCCTATTATTTTCCTAAAATTTTCATATGTCGCAAAGGAACACATATATATTTTATTGTGCCATAAGGATTTCTTTATAATGTTCTCTTTGTTCTAACAGGGCTGTGTACTTTGCATGTTACTCCAAAGCCAAAGAGCAATTTAACGGCATTTTTGTGCCTAACAGCAATATTGTGCATATTTTCTCAGCTGGCTCTGCAGGTATGTTATCCTAGTGAGTGGAGACAGTTTCTTACTTTGCTAAAGTTCGTTTTTTGCCAAACAGTTTTTCCAGGAATTAGAAATTAGCTCCCTGGCTTCCTTAGCAACTAAAACTGGTTTTCTAAAGTTTTGTGTTAGAACTGAGAGAATGACTGTTTGAAAGCACTTTGTAACTTGATTTCATTTTCTTTGACCACTAAAGCTTTTTATTCTCCCCCAAAATTTACCTGTTCTATGCATGCTTCTGGTGTTACGTTCTTTTAAAGGAATAGTAATGGATTTTTCCGTGTCTGTTTCCCCAGTATTTTCTAATAATGCTTTCTTGGCAACTCCCACAATGTCCAGTTGGCACATCTGTCCCTAACAACTCAGTTGTCCAGTGAGGGCGCAAGGCTGGCAGTGGAAATTTTCAGTAAGGGGAGCAGTGACAGCTCACGAATCATCATCTGTTCTCTTGAGGAAGTCCTTCCACTTAATACAGAAAAGTCATAGTAGGGCTTCTCTCCAGGAAGTATTAAATAGATATTTCAGAGAACTTAAATTGGCATATTATGAAAAATTCCCTCCTCCTACCAGCTTATAAGGTGTATATATCAGTTTGTTTGTTTGTTTTTCTTCTTTCTCTCTCTTTGTTTTGTTTAGCTAGAGTCTCACTATGTCGTCCTCAGTAGAGTACTATGGTGTCACAGCTCACAGCAACCTCAAAGACTCTTAGGCTTAAGCAATTCTCTTTCCTCAGCCTCCCAAGTAGCTGAGACTACAGGCACCCACAATAATACCTGGCTATTTTTTTGTTGTAGTTGTCATTGTTGTTTGGCAGGCCCAGGCTGGGTTCAAACCCACCAGTCCTGGTGTGTATGGCTGGCACCCTAGTTGCTAAGCTACAGGTGTTTAGCCTATATATCAGTTTTGTAGGCCTTTATTACTCCCAATACAAGTACTAGCAACCTATCTGAAAATTTATAGATAATTTCTGGACCCTGAGTAGAAAATAATGTTAAAATTACTTCCCAGGAGGAAGCCATTTCTACTACATAAGGAGCTCTGGCCAGCTCAATGGCTCACTCCTATAATTCCAGCACTTTGGGAGACCAGCCTGAGCAATATAGCGACCCCTCTTGAAGAGGGGGGAACAATTTGCTTGAGTGAGATAGCTCACACTTATAGTCCCAGCTACTCAGGAAGCTGAGGTGAGAGGATCACTTGAGCCTGGAAGCTCAAGGGTACAGCGAGCTATGATTGTGCTACTGTACTCTAAGCCTAGAGTACAGACCAAGACTTCATCTCTAAAAAAATAATTAAAAAAAATGCCAAGGCTGGGCGCAGTGGCTCCCTCCTATAATCCTAACACTCTGGGAGGCCAAGGCAGGCACATTACTTGAGCTCAGGCGTTCAAGACCAGCCTGAGCAAGAGCAAGACCCCGTCTCTAAAAAATAGCCAGGCATAGAGGCAGGTACCTGTAGTCCCAGCTACTTGGGAGGCGGAGGCAAGAGAATCACTTTATCCCAAAAGTCTGAGGTTGCTGTGAGCTGTAACACCATGGCACTCAACCCCAGGGTGACTGAGTGAGACTCTGTCTCGGGGAGGGGGGGTGGGTGGAGGGGGGGATGCCAAGCTGCTGTGAAGGGGAAATAGAGAGTTCCAAAACAGGTCAAGTTTCATCTAATAGGCCACAAGCTAAAAGCTATCTATCAGTTTGTAACTTGTGCAGAGTTAGAAGAACCCTGCTCGATAAAGCAGACTTCAAGGGAGTTCTTTAAACTAGAATCTTCCTGGTACGCAGTTAAGCTGCTTACTTGGCACTGTGGAGGGCATTAGGTATTAGGGGAGAGGCATAGTGTCTCAGGCCAATACATGGTGTTCCTTTTTTTGATTGGTCTGGCATGTGAGTAGCAGTGCTAAGATTGGGAAGGCTTACTGAAAAAATGGTTCCTCTAAGCCAGTGGTTCTCAATCTTCCAAATGCTGCGTTGTAACAAACGGAACAAAGGTTGCAACCCACAGGTTGAGACCTCTGCTCTAAGCAGATAAGTCTGCAGAAATTGAAGCAGATAAACTTCGATTTCCTGAAATGATCAGGTTTTAAAAGTTATAAGTATAGATTCAGATAAATGGAGATTTAGTTCCTTCTATTCCAAGTTAGGTATAGGGTAACCTTTTGGATTGGATCATCAACCTTTACAACAATTCTGGGTCTGAAGGTGATAGATTGAGTCTTAGGATAGTTTAATATTTACCCTAGAAACCACATTAATAGACATATCAACAGCACCATCTAGGGGTCGAAAAGACTAGACAGGGCTGTAGAAAATTGAAAAATTTATTTTAGGTCCAACAATACCAATAGATGTTCCGCCTTAGGAATCTAAAGCTTCCATCTACAGTATAGAAATGTAACTGAGTCCCAGGATCTATTTTATCCATTGATATCCTGATTCAAAATTTGTCGTATGATACAGACATCTTTGGTAAGCATTGATTGCACAGTAATGACATTTGGCTTTGTTTTTTCCTACCAGCTTTTATCACAAATTCCTTAATGAATCCTATATGGATGGTTAAAACCCGGATGCAGCTAGAACGGAAGTAAGTTGCTAATTGTTCCTTCCTTAAAATAAGAATTCTTGGGGATTATTTTTCTTCTCCTAATTCCACCTATGGAATGAGATATCTAGAGTGCTTAGCCATCCCCTTCCTTGTTCTTTCTGAACCTAAGCCTATCTAGAAACTGCTTGAGGGTCAACGGAGATAACAAGGGAAGACAGTTCTCTCTGCAGGGTTCCTGGTCTGTTGTCCTGTCTTCCTTCTCAGACCCCTCCAGACCCCACCCCAAGTTGGAGTGCTCTAGACTGTGCTCCACACAAACAGGAGATTGCTACTAAGGGCCAAACAGTAAAGGCCTTTAGGCCCTAGAAGGGTGATTTTAGTCTTCGAGGCCCTTAGATATAAATGCCCTCTCCAGTCAGGGTGGGCTTTTTTGGAGTTTTTTTGTTTTTTGTTTTTTTTTTTTTTTGGCCAGGGCTGGGTTTGAAACCACCAGCGCCCTACTCCTTTTGAACCACAGGTGCCACCCTTTTCTTTTTCTTTTTTCTTTTTTTTTAATTTTCTCACTTTTTTAATTTTTTATTTTTTGAGATAGTCTCACTACATCACCCTTGGTAGAGTACGGTGGCGTCACACAGCTCACAGTAACTTCCAACTCCTGGGCTTAGGTGATTCTCTTGCCTCAGCCTCCGGCAAGTAGCTGGGACTACAGGCATCCGCCTCAATGCCCAGCTATTTTTTTGTTGCAATTTGGCTGGGGCCGGGTTTGAACCTGCCACCCTTGGTATATGGGGTTGGCACCCTAATCACTGAGCCACAAGCACCACCCAGTCATGGCGTTTTTTGTTTAGCCTGAATAGAACAGACAGTCAGCGGTTCTTAAACATTTCTCTGTGTAGATGTGCATGTACTGTGGATTCCTTTGGCAGTCTGGTAGAGACTACAGGCCCTTTTTAGAATAAAGATTTTTTAAATATAGTTATCAGTGAGATAGTAATATGTATACTTCTTTAACACATTAAGTAGGGTGGCATCTGTGGCTCAATGGGTAGGGTGCCAGCCCCATATACCAAGGGTGCTGGGTTCAAACCCAGCCCTGGCCAAACTGTAACAAAAAATAGCCAGGCTTTATGGTGGGTACCTGTAGTCCCAGCTACTCAGGGGCTGAGGCAAGAGAATCGCCTAAGCCCAAGAGCTGGAAGTTGTTGTGAGCAGTGATGTCACAGCATTCTACCAAGGGCGACAAAGTAAGAGTCTGACTCTAAAAAAAAAAACCCCATACATTAAGTAATAAGATCTAGCAATAGTACAGTAATTACTGTAATTTCAAAGAAGATAATAAAGTATCCTGTGATATTTGTGACAGATGTGATACAATATGAAAATATTTCTTTGTCCTGTGGCTCATCGAGTAGGGCGCCAGCCCCATATACCGAAGGTGGCGGGTTCAAACCTGGCCTCGGCCGAACTGCAAAACAGAAAAATAGCCGGGCGTTGTGGTGGGTGCCTGTAGTCCCAGCTACTCGGGAGGCTGAGACAAGAGAATCGCCTAAGCCCAGGAGTTGGAGGTTGCTGTGAGCTGTGTGATTCCACGGCACTCTACCGAGGGCAATAAAGTGAAACTCTGCCTCTACAAAAAAAAAAAAAAGAAAATATTTCTCTGTGTAAAAGCAGAAGTACTACTAATCCTCCTATGGCCTGTTACCTACATTCATGATTGAAAGAATGCTGATTTCAGTTAGAGATTGGGGTAAAGGAACCATTTTTCCCCCTAGTTCAAGTTCAAGGAAGTGCCTAGCCTGTACTCTGATATCCTCTGTGTAACTTGTTACCTAGAAATGTGTGCATGAGAAACTTCCAGCTAGTTCTGGCTGACCCTCAGCCCCTTCTAAAAAAAGGAGATGAGAAAGCAAAAATGCCCAGAAGAGTAGTTAGGGCCTGCCTTAGTTCATTTTTCTCTGTAATACCACAGTAGCCTTGGCCTGGGCCTTTGATTCCAGGTTCCCCCAACCCATCCTACCTGAAGTCCATCAGGTCTAGCCATTTGAATAGATTGCTCAGAGTGTCAGTGACTCTCAGTTACCCTCGGGACAGACTCCTAATTCCTTGGCTTAGCATTCAGTGGTCCTTTAAAATTTTCCCAAAACGTCCCACACTCTTATGCTTCCATGTCCCTGAATGTGCTATTCCTCACCAGAAATCCCTTCCCCCTTCTCGGGTGTGCTCACACCTCCCCTGGAAGCCTCTGGTAATCATGACTTCAAGGGTTCATATAGTGTTCTATTATCACTCCTGTTTAGCAACAGATAAAGGAGGCCATCAGCTAGAGTCCTTTATATGCTTTCTTTTCAGTCTACCTAATAATAATCCTGCTCAGAACATTTTAGAACGTTTAGGTGTTATACTTGTCACTCAACAACGTTTATTTGTTGCTTGCACTAGTCACTAAGGAAACAGCAGGGAACAAGACCTGGCTTCTGCCTTCTAGAAGCTTATAACTTTACAGAAAACAAAAAGTATAGTTTGGTGGGATAAACAAAAAGTTTGAGGTGGTACTAGACCCTGGTGGGTCACCTAATGCAGTCCAGGCTGGGTGGGGAGAGCAGAGGTTGGGAGGGCCCCTCGGGGCAGCAGCATCCACCCTAGTCTGAGAGTAGCCAGGTGGAGGTGCAGTGAGCAGTGCTTCAGGCAGAGTGGAAGCATGGTTAGTTGTGGGGAGCGCTAAGACTGCAAGTATGTGTGCTGGACAAGGGGGTCATGAACAGCCAAGGGGCCGGTTGTTCAGGGCTTTGGGAAGGAGTTTGGAGTTGGATTTTGGGGGCAGCAGAAAGCCATTAGAGCAGTGCTTCTCAGGGACATTCGGGAAAGTTGGGGGACATTTTTAGTTGCCCCAACTTAGGTGGGGTGCCCCTGGCATCTAGAGTGTGCAGAGGCCAGGGATGCTACTGAACACCGTGTGATGCACAGGACAGCGCCTCCTCCCCACAGTGAGAACAGTGCTGAGCGGGAGACGCTCTGCATTAGAGGTTGGAGCAGGGGAGCGATGGGGCTGGGTTTGTGTTGGAAAGGTCAGCCCAGCTAGGGAATGGGAATGGCCTCTGAGGAGACACCAGGATGGAGGGAGAGAGATCAGTTGAGACCTGCTAAAGCCTGAGGAGGCCCAGTCTGCACCTCCTGGGGGGTGGCGCTGTGACTTGTGACCCGTGGGCTCACTCACTGGCTGTGCCTAGGCAATTTATAAATACTTCATCTTGGAGCAGGGGTGTTGAAACCTAAGGCTTTGTCTTAGCTTCTCTGTACACACTGGTGTTCAGTTTGTACGCCCAGTGACCGCCTTTTGTGACATGTTGGCTGATCCGGGCTCCCCGGCCTGTCTTCTAACGCCCACCATTGATTTCCTCCTGCAGAGTGAGGGGCTCCAAACAGATGAACACACTCCAGTGCGCTCGCTACGTCTACCAGACGGAGGGCATTCGCGGCTTCTATAGAGGATTAACTGCCTCCTACGCTGGGATTTCAGAAACTATAATCTGTTTTGCTATTTATGAAAGTTTAAAGAAGTATCTGAAAGAGGAGCCATTAGCCTCTTCTACAAATGGGACTGAGAAAAATTCCACAAATTTTTTTGGACTCATGGCAGCTGCTGCTATTTCTAAGGGCTGTGCCTCCTGTATCGCTTATCCACATGGTATGTTTTGCCTTTTTCTTCCAGAACAGTAAAATAGCTGTCAGGTTTGTTATTTGTCAGTAGACCTAGAGAGCTCTATAACACAGATTAAAACAGACACCTGCAGACAAGGTGAATGAGTGTGAGTGGAACCGGCTTTCACTGCGTGGACGTGGGTGATGTCGGGGCCGGGACCTCTACCTCCCTCACCTCCAGCAGACCATGGTCAAAACTTGCTGGGCAGAAATACAGGCCCTATGGTGTTGAACTTCTGACATTTTCAGAGAAGCCAAGAAATCTGGATTTTAGGCTCGGCGCCTGTGGCTCAGCGGCTGGCTAAGGCGCCAGCCACGTACACCTGAGTTGGCAGGTTCGAGTCCAGCCTGGGCCCACCAAACAATGACGGCTGCAACCAAAAAAAAAAAAAAAAAAAAATCTGGATTTTATTTAAAATTACTTGATTCAAAAAAATTTTTTTTTTTTTTTTGCATTTTTTGGCCAGGGCCAGGTTTGAACCGGCCACCTCTGGTATATGGGGGTGTCACCCTGATTCAAAAAATTATGTGGGAGCCAAACTTAGAAAACACTTGGCTTCTTCTTTGAGTAGGGTACTGAGTAAGCCTACTTTGTGTAAGTTTATTTTTAGAGAATTATAGAATTATCATCCTTCAGGCCCACTTAAAAAAAAAGCTTAGTTTATTGTGCTATGAAAAACAGGTTTTGTCTTCAGAAGCCTACTGCTGTGTCAACTATGACAAATGTGCGTGGTCAAGTCAGTAACTGTCATTGGTCCCCACTGTGTGCTGGGGCACTAAGCCAGCGGCAGGGGCCTCTGGAGACAGGTTAGTGTTGCCTTCAGGGGCTGAGGTCTCTGTGACAGAACAATTAAGTCAAACTCAAACTAAGCTTTTTTTTCTTAAATTCCTCATAAGTTATCTTATACTTTTCTGTGTGTGAATATCCTGAATTGGCCAATTCCCAGAGTTAGAAAATGTTCTAAAAAGACTTTTTCTCTGTATTTCTAGGTGTATAACTATCCTGTCCAAGTAGAGCCAGATGGCAAATAGACATAGTTGTACAGGACGGTATAGAGTTGTGTGCTTTGGATTCTTTCCCCATTTTATTTGTAGCATAAAGTAGGTATTTCTCTCCCTGCAGAAGTCATAAGGACACGGCTCCGTGAGGAGGGCACCAAGTACAAGTCTTTCATCCAGACGGCGCGCCTGGTGTTCCGGGAAGAAGGTTACCTCGCCTTTTATAGAGGACTCTTTGCCCAGCTCATCCGGCAGATCCCAAATACTGCCATTGTATTGTCTACCTATGAGTTAATTGTGTACCTGTTAGAAGACCATACTCAGTAACAGGCCAGAAAATTGTCCTCTAGAAGAATAAAACTGAAAAACTCCAGAGAATTTTTTTTTCCATTGATGTTTAGAATGTTTGAAATGAAACAGGGAAGGCCATAAAATATGTGGCTCATATCACCTGTTGGACATTTCCTTTTGGATTCGTGCTTTCTGGAAGGTTTAAATTCATTAACGTTAATAGTTAATTATAACTTTTTTTTTAACTTAAGAGAATTCAGAATTAAGCAACAACTAAATTAAATCATGCTATTTAATTTAAGTATCCATTTGGTTTGTGTCCTCTTTTATGCCTGCTATACTCTGAACTGCAGCTAAGGAAGTATTTCAGTGAAACATGCCCTAGAAATGCAGAGAAAAAAGGATAAAGTCAAAATGCATCTAATCTGACTGCGGGACAAGGAAGAAGTGTCACATTTTGGTGGTAGTGTGTACCAGGACAAACTTCTCAGCTCTTTTTCTTCTGTACATTTCCAATTCCTCATACAGATTGATAATCTGAGGTTCAGCATGGTAAGATGAAAAAAATGAGTACAACTTTCTAACACTAACATGTTAAGCTATAAAAGTTTTCCTGAAGCTATCCTCTTCTTCATTTAAGCCGAAGGCAAGAGTTTTGAAAGAACTGTTTGTCAGTCACCTATCTCCTGGATATATCCCCAGAAGTTTAGCCCATGTACCCTATAAGTGTGTTAACAGCACAGCCTCCCAAGTCAGTCGTGAATGCAGAATGTGATGAGGAACAGCCATTCCCTGTGAGGTCTTTTCATCCTGTTCTCTTAGAGAAAAGGAGCACACCCCAGGACTGTTACCCACCCCTTGGAGAGTTTGCTTTTATTCTGACAGGAGGTACTAGTATTGTTTAAATACCCGAGGTCAAAGTTTAAAAAAAATTTATCAGAATTTTAACACCTCATTTTTAAAGCCAACTTAATAACAGAACAAAAAATGGTTAGGTAATAAGACAGCAGGTAAAGCCAGTAGTCTTCCATTAGATTCACTAATGAAGGTTGAGTATGTTGAACATGAAGGGTATTTTTCAATCTGAACAGACAGGCTGTTTCTAATACTGATCCATTGTAGTGAGACTCAACTGGGGAAACTCTGGTAATGATAAGGAGGATATTTCCAAGTTGTATTTAAATTGAGTTTAATTTTGTTTACCTTCATATAGTCATAGGGGAGTTCGCTGGTATTCTCCCACTGTCTAGTATGGTTTCAACAACTTGTCTAGAAGTCAAAATGAGTGTCTTAAGGCAAGCTTTAGTGCTTCTACAATGCATGACTTGACAGTAAGGTGATTTCTATTCCAGAAACTCATTTTAATTCTTTGGTGGCACTTACTAACACTTTTTTTTTTTTTTT